>VWZW01006010.1:527561-572288 GCA_013397115.1 Edolisoma coerulescens | reverse complement strand
AGGTATAAATCCTGAATCCTACACTTCACAACTAAATGCTCTTCCATCAAAGTGAAAATATTGATCTGAAATCCAATTTTTTTCTAACAGTCTCTAAAATAAAAAGTTTAATGCTGAATGCTAAGCCAATGTTATGAAAAGGTCTGCAGTAGCTAATTTAAAGAGCAGAACACTATGAATGCTTTGCAGGTTCATGTGTATAAGTTGATGATAATGAACATATAAAATATTTCACTAGCAGAGTGAATACTATGGCATCACCTGACATTAGAAGAATGCTGATTCTCTGCTTTTACAGAATTTAACTGCAATGTAGAAGTATTCTTATTATGGTCAACATTTTCTACAATTCTAAAATGAATATCCTAGTATCTGCATTGCCCTTCTAATCAAAGTGATAGTTACCTGTATGTCAAACTAACCACCCATCCTTCGTTAGTTTGTGTTGGGATTCCATTTACAACTCTCAAATGTTTTGTTGAGGCACAAGGAATGGCAGTATCTGAAAGCAGGTCCAGAGATCACATTTTACTAAAAACAATGGTAGGAAACCTGCACAGTTACACATAAGGACCACAAGAATGTCAATATTTATTATGGATTAACTTTCTTGTGCTAATGCAATCTATTTCTAGGCCATCAAAACTACTTCAGTGAAGCTCAGTAGGTCTACTTAAACATCCATAAGGAATATAAAATACATATATTTAAATAGTTTCCTTGACATTTACATAGTTAAAAAGCAAACACTGAGACTCATTACCAAATCTCAACACTGGCAAGACATGACAGTGAGAATAGATAAAGGAAAGTTATTAATAATAAAGCTATTCCCCATTTTTGTCTTGTCAAATTAATTTTGCTCAGTCTGTATGGTGGATTTTTTATAACTTTAACTGACCTTTATCTTATTTCCCAATTGGAAAGAAACGTCTAGACTTAGAGGACAGTCATGCACTGTACAGTTCATGCACAAACTTACGTACCATCCAAACTGGTTGTAGTAGGAGTTGTATCACCTTCACCTAGACAGACATGAGATAGCCACAATACAAAATTAAAATACATTTAAAAATTGAATAGAGTAAAATTCAACAGCAAATGGCATATTGTAAATTTTAATGGCTCACAAAGTTTTAAACTTCAATGATTTCTTCAATACACTGCAAAAGCAGTATTTAGTAAGGATTAACAAGAAGGCAGAATTTTATTCCAATAGACTGAAATAAGACATAAACATTTTGTAACAGGAATGTCAAGCATTCTTCTTCTTGGCTGAATCCTGAAGACATCAGGCCACCTATCATGTTCAATTTACATGTTTCATTCAAACAAGCAAATGCTTAAAAACCAAGTTATGACTTTCCTATAAGCTTTCAGGAACTTTAGAAGTCATGTGATTAAATCCAAATAAGACTGAAATTCCTTAAAAAATTTCTAAAGTCATTTTAAGTTCCTATCAGCAAAAACTTATTCTTATCAAAACATGTTCCCCAAAACCTGATTCAGTTCTTCCATCTAGTCCAAGTAAAAAAACCAGTTACAACAAGTTTGCTTAAACTTGGTTCAAAATTTTTGCCTTCAGTGACATGTACAGAGGGACCCAGCATTATGAGCTAGAGGTACAGGTGTAGCTGCTGAAAATTTGCACAAGGAAAATTTAAGCAGTCTCATCCAACTAGATTTCCATCATTAAACAAATANATATATATAGTATTTTGATACTAGTCCATATGAGTTACAATTGTAAAACAGGCATATTCCCACTCTGGTGTTAGATTGCAGAAATGTACTCCTCACCAATTCTGTATACCCTACAAATGTTTGCTGAGAATATATCCTTCAGAATTCACAGATCCAAATAATGAACTCATATAAGTGAATAAAAAGTATGTTTCTTCAGCTGTTATTCTTCATTTATATTGACACAAATAACCTTTTGCGTAGTTTATTTAGTCTTCACGTAGATGCCAAAATATCACCTGAGACTTCAAATATCACTTCTTAGAGATGCTGGAGTTCAGACTATGAGGAAATGCAGCAGATTGCCGCTAGGAATGAGTGCAACATTATCCTCAACCTCTAGAGATCACAGATATGCATTCAAAAGACTTAGTTACCATTTAAGTATTCTCTGAGGACATACAGCAAAGTAACTTAGAAATAAGAACTGAAGAGAAAAATTTTGAACATAAATGTAAATTGCACATATTTCAGCATAAAACTATCTTTTTCTACTTGTCATCAGTTTATTACTGAATTCCCTAGGATTCTTAATTCTGTTTATTTAAGCTATTTAGATTTAAACATTCAACTTTGGAGGCATGATTTTCCTAATTCTTGCCAGGAGTTAAATCATCCCGTAAACATCCAAGAGCAGAATCTAATCTTTATAGCACATATACACTTCAGCATGTATCTAGTGAGTTATCCTAACATTACAAAGACAGATCACACAAAGAGACTGTGAAGCTTGTAGCCCAGAAGATAACTCTTCCTGAGTTTCTTGAGGCCACAGCCAGCCTTCTGACTGCTAGACAATTCTTTGTCTCCATCCAGTCCTCATTCAATAGCTAGATCTGCTGAAAAATGTTTGACCATCTGTAATAGCCCCTTCGTGCTCCTGCTGCATAAATAAGTCTTGAAATCTCCATGCTGGTCAAGGAAAAGAACCCCTTGTTCATATATTGCACAAGCAGCTTCTGTCTGCTCCTTCTCAGTCACGCACAATTGATGCTTGATAGAATCACACATTTTCTGCTGCCACAAGTGGCAATAGTAAGGTGTGCACAAGCATGTGACACCGTAGCTTCCCTGGGACTGCACAGCTGTCAATGCCAGAGGCGTACCAAATACTCACATCGAGAAATAGGGCAGTAATCCCAGGGAACAAGAGGATCATCTGTGTAACACCAGGGACCATGAAAATCATCATCTGGATTGCGGCAATAGTTTTTCTTCAGTTTACTAACATCTGGTTCTCTGAATATTTGTATATGCCTACAGGGAAAAAAAAATCCAAAGTGTTGAAAAGCTTTATACTATAGCCCAAATTTTCAAAGGTTAAATGTTGCTTTGCTCCACATTGTATTATTAGCTGATTGAGAAGCCTACAGGTCAGGGTTTAGGGTGGGTTAAAATCAAAGGGAAGATGAGACCCAAATATTTGCTGGATCTGCGTCCAACTTTCCTCTGGTTGGTATTTTAAGCACTGTGTCCACTGGACAGCTGGGAGGCTTCTAGATCTCCCACTCAAGCTAAAATCTCTAGATACCCTCAAGAGGGATCATTATACTGATTAGAAGAGGGCCGGTGATGACCTCAGCAAATCTGCAGGCCTCTCTGGGGAGCACAGGTACCTTCTCCTGCAGGTTAACAGCACAAGGGAGCATTGAATCTACAAAGCTGAATCAAAGGCAAAATAAAGTCAAACCAAGAAAGTTAGCAAGGATGAGCAGCAGGCAAGGAGAAAGATGAATGGCTCAGATAAACTGCAGTGAGAGGTCACCTAAGTTGCAAACCTACATGAAGCACTTTGGATGTGAAATTTTGAGGTCAAAATCTGAAGCGGAGGAAGATGTTTATTTTTGGCTTGTCAGATACCATGATACAGGCTTCCTTAGTTAAAGCTGTACTGCTCCTTCAGTTCATAACCAACCACACATGCTGCCTCTAGCACACCCATAACCAGAGAAACTTTTGCAGTGAGACACATAACTCCCCAAAGAAGCTCCTAGATGGAAAATGTGTGGGAGTAAGAAAAGAAAGGCTGGTCTGTGCTATATTAGATCTATGCAATTGCATCAAATATCCAGTAGGTTTATACTGTCTCATTCACAGCAAACTAAGACTTATCAGGCTTCTCAGAAAGCAGGAGCTTAAAACTCTGTTTCCCTTACATGGGCAGCACACTGGAATACGAATCTTCTCTCTCACCATCTGTGAGAAGAAACACATGTAGTCCAGGTGATGATTCCAGACAGGGCCACTGAAGTCTGCCTTTTGCAATACAGCTTCCCCAGAGGCTGACTTCCTGACTTACACAGTCCTTCCAGAGGATGATGGCTTAAACGTTCAGCACTGTGACTCAAAAACAAGTACCAAAGCTAATATTGACACATTAGCATCAGCTTCAGAAACTAAAGGAAAATGAAGGAGAAACTATTTCCATCACAGCCACTAGCGTGTGTGATATCTCATACATAGCAAAACTTCTTATGGATCCCTTATTTTATATATAGTCCTGATAATTCATTTTACTTCAACAAATAAATTAAAGTAACTTGCCATTTCTACTACTTAAGTATGAAGCCAAAATAATGATAAACAACAGAAACTGCAGGTCTATTTAATGGCATTTGATGTCAGTGTCACTAGATTGTAGACTCAAGAGTCAATTTCAGGCTCCAAGGGACATTAGGTGGTTTCAAGTCCAACCTCCTCCTGGAAGCAGCATGAGCTATGAGATGAGGTTGATGAGATAACCATTTCCTGTCTCATTCCTACTATCGTCTCATTGCACCAAACTTTCAAGGACAAGGATGGGGTAAAACAGGCCAGTAAACTAAACACTGAGAAACATCCCAAAGCCTGCAATTAGTGGTTAGCCCAAACAAAGTCATGTTGTGCAATATATTTAAACACAAAGAATAAAAGAAAAAGATAAAAATAAAGATTAGGAAAACAAAGATATTAAAAGCTCCAGGGCATAAGGGGCTACTTTATAATCAATGCAGATGAAAAAGAGTTGCCATCTGGAGGCAGTATTTATTCAGGACTCACTGAACCATCTCTTTCTCTTTAATATGTACACACCTACGTAAGTCTTCAATATTTTTGTCCCATGTGGAGCAAGTTAGCCCAAATCTTGTCTTGGACAGATTCCCCATATAACTCTTGCCATTGCCACGATAACAATCTGAAAAAAGAATGTTGAGACAAAAAAAGTGGAGGGTGATTGTGCAACATCAAGTAGAAAACTCTTCCTTTCCATCAGTACTCCAAATTATTAAAGACAAGTGTTCTGTTTACTAAATGCTATACACTATTAATCAGACAATTCCATAAGCTAGATCAGTAGAAAAATGGAAAATTGTTTCCAGATTTACATTTGTAATCTCCTGTTTGAGACCTTCATTCTCAACACAGTAGCATTTTAAATTTTGTCTTACTTAGATAAACTGGGAAAATTTCTTTCAAAAATAGTTGGTTTATGATTAATTTAGAAGGGTCACACAGAATATTCTAAAAGTTGTCAGAAGACAGTTTGTAAGAATCCAAGAAAAATGGTCCCCTATTCCTCCCTCCATAAAACACAGGCACCCAGTTTAGCTTTGTGTATCTTCCAGATACTGGCAACAGTACATCATTCTAGACTTAAGTACTACTTCAGCAAAATCAAAAAATCAACATGACTTTAATTTTAATGTAATTCAAAAACTTGCCTGTTCACTCCAGCAGAAGTCATGTTTAATTCATAAGCTTTTATCACAAGCCTTTTTGAGACTTTTCAAGAGGATTGTTTAAAACGTTCAGTACTATAAAGACATTTTGCACAAAGCACTTAATTTCATATTCATCAGTATTTTTACTTTTTGATAATTGATACTTTACAAGAAACACAGAATGAATATAAAAGTTTAATCCTTTCTTTGATATAAGTCTTGCAACTGCAACTTTTTCAAATTTATGAGAAAAATTGGCTTAAATTTAAAGATGGAGCTGTTATGAAGCCTGATGTAGGGTAATAGGTCTGAGGTCTCAGCCTCAGTTTATGCTATGATTGACATCCCTTCAGGATGCAACACTACTCCTTACAGTAATAGCAAGACCTCATGGGAAAAACATTTGCATGAAGACTCAGAATGAACCTCACAGGCAGAGGTAAGAACTCAGAGGATCAATGCCTTCTAGACAAGGAGGTATATGCAAGAAAAAAAAAAAAAAGAAAAAAAAATCGCTCTTGGTAACCTCACATGCAATTATAAAAAGACTGTGAACCAAGGAAATCATCTCAGCCATGGAATAGCACCTTTCAAACTAAGAAATGTAAAGACAGTAGAGCAGATACATAGATTCACCTTGTCTAAAAATCAGATCCAATCAAATCTTTGCTGCAGCTTTCCCTGCTGGAATCAAAAATTAAACTGAGAAATGAATCTCATTTACACCACAATGAATCCCAAGCATGTAAATAAAGCCAAAGCGGAACTACATAGGTGTAATACAGATACAACTTCTTCAGTTTTCAAGCTTGTCTACTGGCTGTTTGGAACAGTATAGCATTCACTTAAAATCATGTTATCACCCTTTCCTCTGTTACCTTGTTCATTTGATACATCGCACTTGGGAATCTGGGAGCAATAACCAATACGGATGTTTGGGTCAGTGGTAAAACACCAGGGTGATTCAGATCCATCTGGATTTCGGCAGTAGTTCTCCCTCAAATCCCTATAAAAATAAATATGTTAGCTTGCAGCAGGGATAACCTAAACCCACCAACGTGGTCCATTGTTTTTTGTTATGAATTAACAAAAATATAGGCTACTTCAGGTCTCTCTGTTACTGATCAGTGTCAAGTGCGAGGAGATGAGGAGCCAGTAAGAACACAGTGTCTAGAAAAAAATATTAATTTTAATAAGAATATGTTTATGGGAATTCATTTTCAGCAGACATATGTTTTGATGGGATATAAGACTTCATTTGAAGATTAACAATATTTTCATTCAGGATCCTCCATCAAAATTTGCATGCAACTGACACTGGATACACCTGCAATACATTACAAGTGCTTTTAAATACAAACATTACCAAAGTGCTTAAAACTCCCTATACTTTGAATGGTTCTGCTGAGTTTGGAGAAACAGAGTGCTGTAGACTGTGACTGACTCATTTAAGGAACTGAATCGTGGAAAATAAAAAAAGTGTACGTTGAAATTCTATACAGCTGTTACCTTTAAAGTAAAAGTTAGTCACAAGGGAACATCTTTAAATGTCTTTTGCAGCTTGCATGAAATAGTCAAACCTCTTAAATGAAAGTTTTATTTCCCCATCTCCTGACAGTTGTTGCCATGTTCTGTGCATCTCCATATTTCACTGTATTTTTTCCATCTGCAGCACTTACTGATAACAGACTATGGAAAGAATGGGCCTAATGCTGTAATTCTTACTGATATTTACCCATCAATAAAGATATTTAGTACAAACTGGGCCGTGGCTCCATTCTGGTCAGCAAAGTTTCTTCTATGCTTAGTTAAAAAAGGACTGAAAGAACATTATTAAGGTAACTGCCTAAAATTATTAGATTATTCACATTTTGGGAGTTTATGAACCGTACAGAAAGGTTTGGTGATCAGTGTAAAAGCAGTCCAATCGATGCAACTAAATTTAGAAATGAGACAGAAAAAGGATGTAAAACAAGAAAAATAAAAGAAGTGTTTTCAAATATTATAAATATTAATTATTGCCAAGAAGATTACATTTAGGTAATAATTAAGACATACTAAATTAAAGTCAGCAATCAAACTGTGAAGAAGTTTTTAGTTCCATGAAAAAAGCAGTGGTAATGTATCAGCCCTGTTGGGATTCAGGTCCCAGTCCGGAACACATCCAGACACTTCATGATCAAACTGGTGAATACATGCTTGAAGGAAAAGTTCTGAGATCTGAAGGACTGATTTTCCCAGGCTCAAAAGGTTTTGAGCCTCAGCAGGAAGAGTGGATGCATCAGGACACGGAGCAGAGACAGGGGCCCTACAGTCTGCTCCAGTGGCATGACTTGTTAAGCATTTTAAAACTCAGCTCTTTTCCCACTGCAGTAGCAACACCCACGCATCTCTACTCACTTGCATTTGAAGTTCTCAGGAGTGATGTTGTGCTGGTGAGGAAACTGGGAGTCCCACCTCTGGCACTGAATCCCACTCCATATGGTGCTGACGGTGCCACGGTAACCCTCACCCTGTCCCTGAACGCACGTTGTCATTTCAGCTGCTGCCTCTGTGCTGTTCACCACACTTTCATCTGCAGACCCAGATAAGAAATGCTGTTTCATTCTCTTAAGAATGCCTCAGGATGTCAGGTTTGAGCTCCACATTACTGATGGAGTCATGGATTACATGATGTTCAAACCCCGGTAATTGCAGTTCTCTGGTGAAATTGCCAATGTGATTACAGAATAATTTTCTCCTCTTCACACTTACAACATCCACAAAACTGAAGTGCTGGACTTTATGCTAGTCTATCCACTTGCATGCAAAGAATCTGCAATATTTTCTTGCATGAGACACCTGGCCTATGCTATATTACTGGAGATCAGAAGATATTCCTGGTTACATTTCCAGTTCAGCAAATATCATTCCCTCAGCTTTAAAAAACTGAGTGACCACCCACATGCGCTCTGTTAAACATGGTAACATGTATTTGTAGGATTAAAACACTATTGGGTTACTCTAAAGAATTCCCAGAATATCAGGTCACAGGAAAAAAGATGCAGATAAAAAAATAATAATTAAAAAAAGAATATAAATCCTATTATAAATTAATGTGCTAAATTCTTCTAGAAGGTTTTTTTATGCCTCATATGGTTAAAAGAGGGGAAAAAAAGGCCCAGCTTTTGAAATCAAAGATTAGTATTCTCTACAGAGAGAAAAATGTTTTAAAGACTAACAAATTCATCAGACTCAAGATCTCTTACAGATGTTGATATACTCTACACTCACCCTGGTGTGGGCTGCCTTGAACTAAGTTCAGAAAAGCAGTGGTTTTTAAATGACTCATTCACATAACTTGAAAGTCTCTTTTTATTTCTTATGCAATTTTCATAATTGCCAATTAATGGCACAGATATTGCATCAGATATATACAGAGTAGTACAAAACTAAATACACTGCAATAAGAGCAACACTTCTGCAATATCCTCAGAAGTTCCCAATACAATACTTTAAAGTAACTGCGTATCTGTTGGCAACTGCTATTGTTCACAAGACTAATTTTATTAATTATCTTAAAAGTATTAGTTGCCAGCAATAAGAACGTTAACGAAGTTCTTTAATTAGTTTTCTTCAAATGGTCCAGTGAATAGAACAGTATTTGTGTGTTACTCATAATGTAGTTTGCTCCTGGTAACTTGAGCCAGTTCCATGAACTTGGAGAAAATATGGCTCTTAAGGAAACCAAATGTCATAACAGATGGTTTTGGCTGATTTGCTGACTGATCTTTGACGTTAAAGATCATTTCCCTGTCAGATGATAACATCAAGTTGTACAGTTGAATTATACATTTATCCATGCATCCCTTTTTCTCTTCATCTGGTTGATGTTTTTAAATCAGTGTTTCATGGTCAAATTCATTTCCTATCCCTCCTTCCCAAGGCAAATGTCCTCTTTCAATGGGATTTTGAGTTCCAAGTTCATTCCAAAGTCAAAAGGATATGGCACTGCAAGTATCGCAAGGAGGTTTCTGCAGGCTGATAAATGCACTCTTCCTAGTGGACTCATCAAACAGGCTTGCAGCTAGTAACTGTATGTTTACTCTTTATACATCACTTTTTAAATTATTAGACTACAAAGAGATGAATTCATACAACTAATATAATAAATAGCTGCAATATTTCAGTTTTCCATCATAAATAATATATGAAAACAAATGGAGTCATATTCTAAAACAGCTTCTAAGCAGATTAGAGTGAACACTGCTATGCCACGTCCAAATACGTACTGGTCTTTTTTAAAAATACATGCATTGCTTTTACAAAAATGAAAGAGATTTGGGGAAAAACTTCGGGGGGGTGGGGAGAAGAGTTTCCTAAAATGATAAATTTCAGCATACACCATGGCTTCATAATATTTCCTAAGTAAATTAATAAGTTACAACTACATAACTCTAGCAAAAAGTCTTCTAAAATAATACTAATAATGAACAAAAAAATCAACCTAATACAAGCTGTTGCAAAGACCTTATCTACACACAAGAAGTTACTACTTCAACTGTAATGAACTGTATAGTGCACCGACTCTATACTCAGTCATGCTAAAGAAAAAATAATCAGTTTTGTGTTTATATATCATTATCTGGGATTGGTTTGTTTTTTTTTTTAAATCACATGCCTGAAATGAAATAAGTAATGCATCAATTGATTTAAGCAAGGTCATAGTAATTTTACAGTAATTTAAAATTTAAAATTTTTAAATTCCTTCTTTTTACATCTGCAGACACACAGCTCATTGTTGAACCTTACACTGTGTGTCTGGACAGTGACCTCTATCTGTAGATCAGATTTTACAGCTTGGCCATGTCAAAACATAAAATGTAAAGGCACCAGAAAAACTTAACTTTCACATTGTCATGAATTCTTGCACAGCCAAGCCACTTCTGGAAAGACTTGCACTATAATGACTGAGAGAGAAATTATTTCAAGATCTACAACGTGATTATCTGCTACTACTTTGTGGCAGCTCTCAATAAGAATTCTAGTAATGAGAAGGATCACTAAAATATTCTCATTTTAATTAATAAAGCAGTTCCATTATTCCTAAAGGTCCACAGAAGCCTCCCCAAAATCTCCTTGCTATACCACCTGCATATACTACAAATGTATCATTTTGAAATATGAAAAATGAGATTCCACAATACTTCTGAAATTTGATATTGAAATTCTGAGGGCTTGTGCCCTCAGAGCCAATTCCCATTCTGGCTATCGAGTCTCACAGAAGGCTCAAAACTCACCGATCCTTGAGAAATCCTTCATTCAGCTGTCGATTCCACAAACAGGCATGATGGGAACAGTCTCCCTGTTCCTGTTAATGAAAGTTGGGCTGGATGTGCACAGGAAAGGCAAGAGCCTGAGGAGCAGTGCCTGCCTCACCAGACACTGCAGACTATGCAGCCCTTGCCAAACTAAGAAGTGCCCAGGCTGTCCAAGCCTACAACTTACAGTCATCTCCCTTCAGTATTGGTCTTGTTGTTGAGGGTAATTATTCATTGCCCACATACCAAATTAACTAAGTTTAATAACTCTGAGTATGAATATCAGACGTGCAGAGCATTCGTTAAAGAGCCCTAAGAATGCACTCACCAGTTCTCTTACAAGGCAAAATCAAGATCAAGACAAAAACCTGTAAAACTGAATTCCCATCCTTATCCCAGTAATTCCTCTAAAATATAAATTAAGATCTTTAAATCCAAGGGTTTGTTCCAATGAGAAAGCCACTATGAGTTTAGTTAGATTAATTTAAAATCAACAAGCAATCCTTACTTTGCAGTACTTACTAATACTCCATAATGGAAGCTCCCAGGATTTTTTGCTTCAGTTCAACTTCTACAGTTCTGAACTGAGATTAAAAGTACTGTTAAAGAAAGATCACACAAAATACCACCTTATAAAAGACTACTATTTATAATTAATTTATTAAGTGTCACTACTTACTCCTGCAGGAAATTTCATGATGAACAGGAGAATTTGGTAACTGTTAGCAGCATTTTGCTACTTTTGAACTTTGTGGGTTTTTGTTTTCTTTTTTGAATTCCGGATGACTAGGATTAAACATGTAATTCAGACAGCTACATGAGGGGATTTCCCATTAGTAGTATTTTTGCCTTCACATGTTCAGTCCAAAGTCCCCCACCAAAGGGCAATAATGCAAAGATATCCTTTTTTTTCCCACAAAACCCTCCCTATTTTGATACTTCAAAATACATAACTTTATTAATAAGGGCCAGCTCATACATTCATAGATGCTTAAGTAAAAAGATGAAACATTATCCAGAGCCTTCTGTGTAAAGCCACAGACAGCCTTCCCAGTTCTGTTCTCACAGCAATGCCAGCATGAGAGAATCAGCAGGGGCCTTGAGTCATTCCGCAGCTGAAGTAACCAGCTAGATACTATTTCTGACTCTAATCCCAATGACCCAGAAGAAAATCCTGCACAAATTTTAGGCCAATGGTGAGACTCCTGCTGACTTAAAAGAAGGCAGAGATTTTGCTGGAGAATTCATGTTCTTTCATGACAATACAACCTATGTATTTTTGGAAAAATACATTTTTGGAAAAGAAGCAGAGTCCTAAATTACATCATGAGAAAAATACCTGCTCTTGCTTATATTCATGCAATGTCTTTCCTACAGTCAATAGAAGGAAAATGTGCCCTGATTTGTAAAAAAATATTTTAAAAAGTTGATTCTAAATGTGATCCATGAAATTCTGCAAATATCAGTAAGAAAGCTGAGTGACACTTTGAAGCTGCTCATGCTCAGTTACACTGTCTTTAGGCATCCCTTCCTCGAGCAATGGCATTCACAGCTCTGGGCACTAGTTTAGTTGCAATTCCTTCCTTTTCAAATTTTCTTCAATGCACTCTGACACAGTACAAGAATGGAAGAAAAAAAGCCCACTGATTTCTAGCATTTTGCTTTTTTTCGGTAAAAACATATGAGAACGTGAAGAAATCAACTACAGCCAAGCTCAAGAATCACAGTACTGAAGAACTCATTGTCACCTAACACTTTCACACATACAGTTCATTTGTCCTCGAGCACAGAGAGACCTTCCCAGGCTCTTCCAATGGCTACAACAAGGATTTAAATTAAAACAATTTTTATTTAAAATCTATTAAAAAAAATTTGATCTCCTCAGGCTTAGAGTTCTTAAATCATACTTGCAAAACTATCATAGAAATGATGAAAAGGATTTGAGAAGGATCCTTTTTGAGGAAATGTGGATTAAGCTGTTGCATAAACAGTGAACACGGGACCTATTCTTTGTCTCGTTGTAAAGCAAGATGGAAGGTAACACTTTACCAAGTACTAAAAATCAGTCTCTTTTCACTACCTCCTTTCTATAAACATCTTTATCTTTTGCAAATATTAAGCTTAAATGAGTGTAACTTTTATTTGTTTACATACAATGATTCGACAACTCTTTAATCAGAACTGTGCACTCAAATGAGCAGTTGAAATCTCTGTTTCTAAAGAACAAGTAATTTAGTATTGGTGGGCTTTTGTCTTCCCACAGGCTGTAGGCACACTGTAACAGTTCATTTTAGATCTAGATTCTCAATTTTGGTGTTTCATTACTTGCTCTTTCCCATCAAACCAAGGCCTTTATTGAATTTTCTCAAGACTTTTCAGGCTCTGGTCACCCCTGACTACTGTCAGTGATTACTGGTGGCAAAGGCTAAATCCATAGTAACGGCATCTGGGTTGCTTGGTCATCATGTAGGCATCAATGAAACACTGTCTGTAACACAGTAACTCCAAAAAGCTCTGCAGTTCCCAAATGACTGATATATGTAGCTTCCTTTATGGGCCTCAGCACCTCTCTGATTGCCCTATAGCTCATCCATAGAGGAGCTGCTACCCATTTGGGTTTTTTTTTTAAAGCAGTATTAGTTCCCTACTCCTGTCTTCCCTGTAGTCAATGTCCTCATTCATGCCAAAATAACATTTTCCTTTTTCATGTTTGCTGGCACTGCTTCCATTTCTTCATTTTATCCTACACTTCTTCATTGCTGTTAGTTGTCCTTTTATCCTCTCTTCTAACTAAAAATTGTCTCAAGCCAAAACCACAGACACATATGTGAGCAACTTCAAACCAGTCCTGGGGTCCCCGAAGTCTTAATCCAAATCCAGTTTTTGCAGCTTGAGCCATCTCTAATTCCTAATTGCTCCTGTCATCTCTTTCTCACAGCCCTGGCTGTAAGCCACAATGTTTTATGCTGCATTCTGTGCTTGGAAGTATAATTAAAATGCCCTCTCTCTCTTCAGTCTTAAAACCATATTTATTTTCTAAACACTTCCTTCCACCAACTTTTTTGCCGAAAATTTTGTATATGAGCTGTTGTCAGCATTTTGGCTATAGAGCACACTAGCACTCACGACATGTAGCAAAAGCCACAAGCAACATGCTGCCTTGTGGTCACTCCCCAAAGACAGGACACCTACATTTTTGTATATGGTCCAAGGACTTGGATTTGCAAAGCTTTTTTCCTAATTAGTATTTCTTGTAAATTAAATAAACAGTCCTTCAGCATAGGAATTAAAAACCTGTGTGAGAATCCAAACCACAAAGCTATAAAGACCTATAACTCATGATGTTCTCTTTTTAGTGTTCTGAGATTGCAAACAGACCCAGCTTCAGAAACACAGAGCAGCCACCGAAACCCAGAATAGCCAAGTGTTTTGGGCTCCCTGCTAGGAGGTGGGAAAACAGTTTTTTATGAGCCTCAAGAAAGACAGAAAACTGAAAACAGGGTTTTGATATTTTCTGTTAGTATTCTGGCCATCAAGACGGTGATTTAACAGTAGCATCAGCAATAAATTCCCTCACTGGGTCATAAAGGAAAGCATCGAGCAGCACAGCATCTTACATAGAGGGCAATGTCATATGCCTGTGAGAAACACCATTTGAAAATATCTGCTGGATTAAGCTTTCAAGACCACTGCTTTTCTATTTTTTCTCATATAGATTGCCTTATTAATTTCAAAAGCGCTACAGTTTTCTGCAGTGAAAATACAGTTTTACACATGAAATTTCCACTGATTTTAATATATTTTCTAACTGAAGGAAAGAATTTCTAGTTCCTTCAGTGAACTTTTGCCTAGAAATGAAACAAAAGGCTTTCATCACAATATGAAAATCATTATACTGTGTTCTGGAGAGTTTTTTAATTTAATTTTGATCTTTACCTTTTCTTCAGAACACCACTATGATTTGGTGGACAAAGGTGATAATCCAGTAGTTTGCAGGAGATCTCCCACCCAACTATTTTATAAGGCTGAGGCCAGACTCTAGATACTGAAAGTTGCATGGGGCGTAAGCTTACGTGACCAACAAAGCCAGATGTGAATCCTCAGAACACTGACACATCAGCTCAGGAAATGCCAAAGGATAAAGGTTTATAAAAGTTGCATTTGTGAAACAGCCAGCTGTAACTTAGGAATACTTTTTTTCATAATAACAACATATTTACCAGGGGAAAAGAATAGTTCTAGTGTGCTACACATGATTCATATGTTATCTAATAATTGGAGAAGTGTAGGAAGCACAGTTTAGTTTAGTTTAGCTTAAAAAAAAAACAAACCACAAACCAAAACAAAATCCAAACCAATACAGGCCAAAAATCCAAAGCAACAGCTCCTTACTTAATGGAGTAACGAAAAAATTGAATGATGATTCAGTTGCATAGCTAAGCCAGTCTGTGTTTACGAAGGGGCAAGACTAAGCTTTCCTCTTTACCAAGGTTATCAGTAAGTCTAGATAAAATGACATGAATTAGTACTGTAGGTCACAGGTAAGACTTTCAGCATGGGTGTGACTCAGTGGGTGCTGGACCCAAAACAAGCAGCGATGCTGGTAAGCTTCTTCTGTCTCTGGAGAGCCTGATTATACATTGCCCAAAGTATCAAAATAACTTTGCCTTTTTTACAGTGGAGTAATTTTGATAGTTTAACTGCCTTATACTGGAATTACAATGACATAAGATGGAGTAAGTTCAATTACCCTGCATCAGGAGGTACAGAATATTCTTACTCAACCCTTGGATTTCAAAAATGGACAAGCTGATTAGACCAGACTGAATCTCCAAGACATTAGACTGGCCTAAGCTATGAACAACCAAGGAGAGAAAATTCTGAATTATTCTGAATATACACAGCATAATTGCTTTGGTAAGAATTCTAAGTGAAGGTGGAGAATCTGCCTCCAGGCAGCGGCTGCTCACAATGTTTCATGTCAGAACTATTACCTCTTCCCCACCACCCATCCCAATATTCAAAAAATGTCTCAACAAAACTGATTCTACTATCTGCCTTAGCCCCAGTATTACCAGGAAAGTCTAGAATAATTGCTTTGCACAAGTTTTCAAGGAATGTCCAAGTGTTTTATCTTCCTCATTGTCCCTTTAAGTCTCATTTAAGACATCTAATTACCAGTAAAATAGATCTGTCAGAGCTATCACCAAAGTTAAGATGATCTGGGCTTTGAAGACAGAACATGCTGCAGAAAGCTCTAAAATGCTAAAGCATCTCAAACTGAGCATCTAATAACTGTACACCTTCATGTCAGTTTGATTCAATTCCATGTCTCTAAAGTGTGGTTAACAGATGCCACCAGCTTGTAGCTGATGGATGAAAAGAAATTAATTGCCAGTGGAGTGTTTTGATATGGAGTGCTGAATAACACAAAGAGACCTATGAGGAAATGAATAATTCTGTCTTCAGCACAAGAGTGAATAATGTGCAGGACCCAAGGCCCAGAACTGCAAAGCAGTGAAGAGTTGTTGGCAGAGGACATTGAGTAGGGATGGGGTGTGTGTGCACCAAACGATATTTGATACTCTCATATGATAATGCAAATGTCCACCATGGCCAAACTAATACTGTACATGAGATCTTCATGATTTTGTTGCCTCACTTTTTTAGTTCTTGATTTTCCTACATTTTAATGCAATTTAAAGTATGTAAGACATACACATATTCCAGTGTTTAGTAACATACAACTCATTTTTCCTGTCCAGATTAAATATAAAGTGTTTATAGGAAACCCTCTTTGAAAGCTGCGTTTTAACAGCCAGTGAAGGGCAATGAATGAACTGGTGGTGGTCCTACACTGCTTGAAATATCTGTGTCCAGATTTTGGAAAGGAAAAGGAAGTAATAAATTTTGCTTGAACTCACCACACGTTTTAATTGCACAGAACTCCCAGGGGGTGTTAGGGTCAAGAGTGTAGCACCATGGTCTCAGCTTGCCATCGGGATTGCGGCAGTAATTATCATCAAAGCCCTTGTCAGGATATCTGCAAACCACAACGAGAAACGCGTCAGGGAAGTCTTCCTGGCAGCACTGCACTGCCTTCTACAAGGTACTTAAAGGACAGATTTGGCAAACAAGAACCGGTCCCTATTAACCTGGGATCTGATCCTGTAGGATGGATGCAAAGAGTTTCTAATGCCGTTAGAAAGTTAATAACGTATAAACCCTTTCCAAATTTGCAGCAGAATCAGACCTCTACTGAGGGGACTCCCTGCTGTGCTAATGCACAGGGTACCGGATAGGGTAACTCCACTAATTGCTAAACTCTTGCTATTGTGTCTGTCAACCGATGACCAGACACTTAAGCCACTCATTTTTTTGAAATAGACCAATTAAATGTGGATTATCTAAATACTGCCTGCCATGCCGGGCTCATTAAGAAAACAGGTTCTTCAGTGCAACAGCCTTGGGTTCAAACTGGAAGCTATTTTGAGTAGCTATGCTACTAATGATAGCCCCATTTTTGTAAGAGAGCTCATTTTTGGTCATGCCCTCATTTTAAAGCATAGGGGGAAAGGAGGAGAAAAATAAGGAAATAACTTCTGCCTCACTTTATCTCATTAAGACCTGATACTATTGTGCTTTTAAAATGTTTCCACATTCCTACAGCCACCACTGCCGATCAGATAGATATCCAAGACAAATAGGGGGTTTTTCCATAAATACATGATAGTAACATCTGTAAACTTGAAGGAGATAAATGCATTGTTTTTTTTTTTCTCTAGTGAATACAAATTGTCTTGGCTTTCCAGTTTTATTGAAATGTGTTTGCAAAAGAAACAAAAAGTAGATTTGCCCCTGAGGGAAACATGAAAAGTATGTAAGAGAACAATAAAGTTAACTACCTGGGAACCTGAATCCATTTACAACTGCAAGCAGATGTGCTTCACACAAGCACATGATTTACAAGTGTATGTTTTTGCTAGTATGCTTTTTCTGTTAAATGATCATGCTAATTTTGACTCATTTGCACCTTGAACTCCCATTTCTTAGGAAAAGTCAGGTTCCTTCAACTATACAAGGGACAAGGATAAAATTTAAGTAGAATTCAAAAAAAAACCCAAACAAAACAAAATGACTACAAAACCACCAAGGAGAAACCTCACCAAACTGAGAATTCAACGGCAGTCAAGAATGTGGTAATTTTAGATCTAGCAGCAGCACCCTGTTTTCTCCTAGGTAAGACAAACTGTAAAGGAACAAGTTGTGTCCAAGGATTCCCCAAGGAAACAGTTAATGCGCTAATAAAATGAGGTGGTTTTGGCCACCCAGTAGGTGCAGTGATGAGCTTTGATGCTGGCGGAACAAGTTCCATGTCAAATAGCGAGGAAAGCGCGTGCCATGACCCAACAACCAAGGTGAGTCTGGGAATGGCGAAGTATCGGCAGCCATAGCTCATAAAAAGCATTCAAAAGAGCTGAGGATGTAAAGAATTCATGTTCTAGACTACAGATGTCTGTCTTAGCACTGAATGCTCCATCCTTCCTAATATTATATGGCATGTTCTCACTGTTTGTCAAAAATGTGTTATTTACTATCTAAAACTTAGGGAGAGATGTTCTTCCAGGATCAAGCTCTGAGCGTCTTTGGGGGATGGAGTAGTGCCTGTGAGCCATATCTTTTCACCTACTAGACCTACTTGTCCTTTTCCAGAGCAAAACCAGCCTTCACAGTCAATGGTTCTTCCCCCAGTATTCATGGAGGCTTCTGCCTTCCTTCACACCCAGCAAGCAACAATTCCTATAAAAAAGGCCAACTAGCACCTTTAAGAAACAAATAATAGCAATAAGATAAACAACAGGGCTTCAAACTGTTCCACACAATTCAACAGTGAGGCCATGCAGGATTCCCTGAGAGCTGTCTCTTTGTTGTGCACACTCCTTCCCCAGTACATTTGGGCACAGACCTCTTTCTAAGGCCCGAGAAAGAGCCTGAGGTTTCAGAGATCTTGCAGAACTCTACATATTTCCTTTTACCCCCCCCTTGAAACAGCAGTAGCTGTACTTCACTGCCAAAAATGAAATGAAGCATCAAGATACATATCTGGTGTCAAAATCAAGACTTTATCTCAGTTTCTAGAGAAGAGGGAGGAGAGTATTAGCCAAAAAGATAACATTTATTCTTTTTAAAGAGAAAGATGCTTATCTCCAGCTCTCCTGGAACTAAAATGAAACTTAATATCTAAAGCTCTTCACCAATATTTCTTTTCCCCTTTGTTTTGTTTTAAAAGACATGTAGGACTGGAAACTTGATTTTTTATAAAGTAAATTTTCATACAGGAGATATAAACCAAGGTACTAATAAAAGGATATCTGCAGTTATTCACCTCATATGCTACACTTCAACCCTACTTTCCTCCATGCAATAAATATTTTCACAGGATATTTGAGTTTGAGCAGAAAAGGCAAAAAACTTTCCCCCCCTATGCTGCTCTATGCCCAAGACATTATCCTCAGTGGTCTTCCTTCTGTCCTGAGGCATAACTGTGCCCGTGAGGAGCACTCACAAGAGAACTGGAGTTTCAGAATATAATTCTGCATCCACAAATAGCTAAAAATGGGCCATGCAGGAGCTGTTTGGAGGGATTACTTCTGTTAGCTTCAATCACATCTAAGCAGACAGTAAGCATCTTCAGTAACTGACCTCTGAGGTGAGTAAATGTGGAACAAATCATTGAGGTGACAAAAAAGAAAAGTGAGTTGTATTTACCCTGAGCCAAAAGCACTGTCCAACAGCAGGCAGACTGGAGTATTTGAAAAGATTACCACCTTTATTCCTTTTCTTCATCATTGTAACTGATGAAGCCATAAATGAAAATAGGCTTAAATCTGTCCAGATAATCCTTCCTGGTTTCCAGGTTATTTACATTACACCTGGATGATATACTATAAGTGTCTCTAGAGACTGCTGTATTTTAATGGGTCATTTGCTCCAGACATCTTCTCTTATTTTCAACTTACATGACTATGAAAAAAAAAAAACCAATGCAGCAAACAAAAGCCTACAACATTTTAAAAATCTAGTATAATCAAAGTATAATTGTTACTACCTTTAGTGACCATTCACAGAGATAATTAACATCAGTATATCAGAAGTACACTGGACTACATTACTCTTCTGAAAGCCCATGCAGATCAGTTCAATCTGGATGGGTTGCTTTTTGATTAAAAAGAAGGCACTTTATTACTGTCTGAAAACTCTCAAGAAGACGTTCTCTGAAGGAATTATTTCAAAGAGGAAGACAATTGTTCGTAAGACTGTGGTTAGTCTAAAAAGTCATTTTGAAAACAATCAGAAATTAATGGAAAAAAAGAAATTTCCTCCTGACAGTAAAATTATTATTGTTTGTACCCAGGAGTTCTATAAACGTTTCATTCCCAAGGAACAAAACTGTTTCTTTGACTTATTCTAGAATGAACAGTAAGTGCATGGTAAAGCTCAGAAACAGATTATCTTCAGTCCCACTCTGCTAATACAAAATATTTATTGTGGCAGAACAATGGAATAGCCTGCTATTATTCATGAAGCAGATCATCCAAGCCAAGTGAAAAAACAGATTACACCACATAAACTCCAAAACTGCAGATCCTCAATATTTTGCTGAATAATCAGGCTTTCTAAAATCTACCAGTATCCATCTTTCTTAGAATAAAAATAATGCTTTATTTAGTGAAACACTTCAACATATAAAAAGATACTTTCAGTGGAAGGTCTTAATCATTCTGGCTTTGTTGATTCTTGCAGCCTTCATCTGGCAGTTTAAGTTTATTCAAAACAATATATAAATGGAGTTAAACCAAAATCCAGAATAAAACTAAAATGGAACTGTAGTCCAGTTTGAGATGAACAGAGACCCCCTCCTGTGTGGCTGAACCCCTAGCCACCCCCTCCCTCCCACAATACTTTCAGAAGTGTGTATTATAGATGACCCTTTGTAGCTGGGTGAATTTGATCGTCTAGGACAAACCCTAACAGGCATGAAATTTGTCCTGCTCTTTCTGACTCAACTTTTGGCACTGTGAATCTGTGCCTAAACTAAAAAAAAAAAAAAAAAAAGAAGAAAGTCTAAGAAAGAAATCCATGTTCATAAA
Organism: Edolisoma coerulescens; assembly: GCA_013397115.1. Taxonomy (NCBI): domain Eukaryota; kingdom Metazoa; phylum Chordata; class Aves; order Passeriformes; family Campephagidae; genus Edolisoma; species Edolisoma coerulescens. The sequence continues at coordinate 551,393 of VWZW01006010.1, read as the reverse complement.
ATGTTAAACAGAATGATTAAACCCTTTCCCAGGGTGAAAAAACAGATGTAGTGGGTAAACACTTTGGTGAAACAAATCGGATATTTAAATGTAGTTATAATGGAAGATCACCTACAGCTTTAAAGCTGTTCAGTATTGCAAAAAGGAGAATATTTTTACTTGAAAATATTGCAAATTTACATTCATTAATTGCATCAAGAAGTCTAACAAAAATGTATTACTTTAAATCATTATTTACTACGTGGTTAATGTATTTGAGCTGACTGCAGCTGCATATCAATATATATAGAAATATTCAAAGGTTATTTATTTACTGTCAATGAAGCTAGGGAGGAATTTTGATCAATTAAAGCAGTAGATGCACATCACTACACTAATCAGGCACAGGATGTAATCAGACTGCACAAAACAGCCTCTACTCCCCATCCTGCAGCTCCATCGTGACAGTAGCCAACCTACACCATGGGCCAAGAGCCCAAGCATCTAAAACTGGTGAACTCCATAAATTTCAGTTGAGCTAATGCTAGTTTTGCTCAACTGGTTACAGAATGTGTGTAATTTTCAAGCTATGACCACATGGTCTTGCTTGGGGGGGAGGAGAGGTTACCTCTCTGGACGAAATTTGTGCTTGTGTGGTCTCTGAAGATCCCAGCGCTGACACTCCTTGCCCGTCTCGGTGTGATCCATTGGCCCTCTATAACTCTCTCCATTGCAGGTCATGCATTCAACTAGGAAAAAAAATAGACACTAGTCATTTATTACACTGATGACTTATACCACAAAACCCCCCCAAAAAACAAAAACCAAAACAAAACTAAAAAAACTCAACATGTCCCTGCTCTTATATATTGAAACCAACAGAAAGAGGTATTAAAAAATGGTATCTTTCTGTTGGGCTGGTATGTGTAATGCCCTTCGGAATATAATTGTGTCTGTTAGAGCTAATCCAGATGCTTAAATTTTATATCACTTTATAGGACACTTACAGTTTTGAAGCAGGTATGGGTGAGCTGCTAGAGGTATTCATGTTCCTATCAGATTTTTACTAACCTTACTTATGGTTAGTAACACAGAGAAACACATAGCTAAGGAAGAAGTATTTTTTAAAGGTGATATTATCTAATTAAGCACCGTTTATTATTCTAAATCACTCTAAGTCTAGTATGATTATAGAACAAGTTTAAATGCAGAATAATGGCTGAATCCCAATTTCAGTGCAGTACATTATGTCCCTTTAAATACCCAGCACTTTCAGGTATGTATGATACTGTATCTTTTTGATGATAATGGGTTTTGGCAGCTTAAACTAAGATACATTTTCAGTCCTGGTTTGGGAAAGTGGGTAGGGGGCATGGAGGGAGAGTGGGCAAAAGTTACCAAAGAATGAGAGGTCTGAAAATATAAAACAAATTCACCAGAATTAACTGCAGACAAACTTCTCAAGCACTCCCTAAGTAGAGTAATTGCAAGGAAGGATCATTTAGAAACTACTGTTCTATGGAATTACAGATACCACAAAACATAAGCTACCGAAGTCTTCATCCTGAAGTGAGCTCCAGGTCTTTTCCCATTTGGAGCTCACATAAATTTATCTTTAAATGAGATGCTTTAACAAATTCTCAAGCTCCTTGTAAATGATTCTTTTCCTCCTTCTCTTCTTCTCTCCCTCCCTGCCTCCCTCCCTCGCCTCTTCCTTTCCGAACGACAGCAAAACTATTGCATGTGACACATTAGCAGGAAAATTAAAGGCATCCTATCTTGAAGATTTAAATAGGTTGATTGACTGGAACTGAATTGGCTGATTAGCAAGATATAAGAGCTTAGTCTGGAGGTTAACAGAACTTAAAAGTCAACAAATGCAATGGTGCATATAAAGTGTTTTTCAAATTCTGTGACTTGAAAGTCAAATGGGGTTGGATTTGTAAAGAGTTATACTTATTTACAGTGTTTATTCAAAAAGCAAAATGCATGCTTATCTTAAGCTTTCAGCTTGTAACCCAGTATCTGTATTTTTATCAAAAAGAAGACGAAAAGCTGATTTTACCATGGAACGGCACTAGATGGTTTTATCACATAGTAATACTGAAATTGTTAATGGATTCACTATGGGCTAGACAAGCAAAAACGAAAGGGACACATTCGTGTGATCAGCACAACTTCATTGTTTAAGTTCCTCCATAACCTGAAAAAAGCTGCTGAGCCTTCCAGCACACTGGAACATAACAAGATCTCCTCTTCCTCTAACATCTTTTTTTTCTTGCTATACGAGTTATCTCACTGAGAAACCACCTGTTCTTTCTCTAAGGGCCGTGAGCAAGTGATTACTGGAAGTTCTGTGCAGCTGCTGTCAGCAGAGCAGATGCAGGTTCCTGCAGAAGCTGTGCTGGGTTACCTTCTGAGCAGAGGGGGATGTCACAGACTTCATGGCGCATCTCTGGACTGGTGGTGAAACACCACGGGCCTCCCTCCTCCCCGCGGGGGTTTCGACAGTAATTTTCCCTCAGGTCTTTTCCCCGATAGCTCGAAGGCAAAAAGCTAGTTTTAAAATGACAATCATTACAGTATAAGAGCATGCAAACTTTGGGGTTAATCATACTGTTTTTACAAATAGTTAGAAACAATCACATTTCTGCTTCCTTCTCCCTCCACCCTAAGCAAACGCACACACCCAAATATCTGTCCGTACACAAATACACGTCTTCAGTTGGGATTACTCAACCCAAATGGCCCAAATCTGGGACAATTTGTCTAGCCCATAGCGTGCTCCAGAGAGTTTTACTCCCATCCCTCAGCTGTCCAGAACCAAATATCTAGGGCAGAGCCAGAGGCAGTCACACACTCCCTGCCAGCCTGCACTGTACCCTCCTTCAGGAGCTCTGGGTGCATAGTGGTTCATTGGATCTGCAGCCACACGAGGTCTATCTTTCCTGTGCGTGTTGGCACATATGACAGGTCCAGCAGGGCTCAGAGGGCACCTACTATGTGAAGCCCACAAGCAGAGAAACCTCTTTGCATCCCTGGTCAGGCAGCAGCAAGAACTGATCATCAGGAGCATGTGAGTGCAACCCAGTGTGTGCTACACCTCACTGAGAGGCTTTCACTGCCTGAAACCATGGACTGCTTTGCATTTCAGCACAAGAAATTTCCCCAGATGCCATTTTAGCTGTGTTCCTTCACATTCTGCCACAGGCCCCACTGTTGTCACCTTAGGGTCTGCTACTTACAGACCCAACCATAATTAGATTGTATATGTTCAGACATTTAACAGCACCCCAGCTGACTTAAAATGTCCAGGGTCAAGGTGTTGTCTTCTCAGGTATCTGTAAAAGTATGTGCTTAACTCTAGAGAAACCATCACATACACAGTGACATATAGAGATATATAAATATTTACACATAAAAGTAGTGCTAGCTTATTTTCCTCACAAAATAAAGAACAGCTAAGCCCATAGTAAGGAACCCAACCCCAGAGCTGGTCTGTTCAATGCCACTTCAACAGCTCATGACCACATTCAGGCTGCACATTGCAGACAAATCCAGTGGCTTTTCACTGCCTGTTACATTAAACAGCAGCTAAATCTCTGTAGTTAGAAAACACCTTAAATTCAGTGATCTGTCCCATGAAGGTTTTTTTGTTAGTTGAAACAGTGGGCTAACTACATAGGGGATCACATAAAACTTGTAACTGAACTTAATTATTTATTTATTTTTTGAGATTCATAAGATTTGTTCCATTTTTTTTTTATCAGTATTTAAGCTTTGTCGGAATTATGACAAATAATGCACCTTTTATTCTGAAAATACATAATCTATTTTGAGTGTCTTCAGAGAGAGAAACAAGAGGAAAATTGTGAAATGTGACATTTTATTCAAGTCTTATTCCCATTAATTAAATACTTGAACTAACTGAAGTGAAAAATACCTCTGTTAATCACATTGTGGTTCTAGTCAATGCAATGTGGAAGCATTACATAAAAGTGCTTTTTTTAAAATTTTTGGTGCTTGAAGAGATTAATTTTTATGTCATTCCTGCCACCTATAAATTTGTTGCTTCCGTTTTTCCTCTGTAGTCTTATAATGCAAGTATCTTAAACTTTTTTTAATTAAGGAGCCCCAGGAAAACATTTCTGATGGGACATTCCAACCTGCAGATGTGTGAAAATAGTATGTCAGTGCACATTAGAATATCTCATTTAACTTTTCTGCTCATTAGAAAATATAGGGAAAAGGCATCTCAAATTACAACAGGTATGCTGTAAGAACATTAAAAAAAGAAAAAGTCTAAATTAGGAGCACTAGGGATGCAAGATGGGTCAGATATACAAATGGCTTCAACAGGCACTGAAGCAACATTCTTGAGAGAGGAAAAGATGAGTCGCAGTAAAGACCTACCCATAAATGGAAGAAAGGGCCACTCCTAAAATTGATGATTTAGTTCGTTTGCATTAGGTAAGGAAAAAAAGAAAAAAAGCCAAAAACTGAAGCCAGTAAGAGTAATGGTTAAAACAGATTCAACCACACAAAAGCCATGGAAACTAGCCAAAAGACTGTGACGTACTGGTCTACTCTTAGACCATTTCTCTTTGAGTCCTTTTTACATTGGATTTATCAATTTAAAACTCTCTAAGAGTTTTAAAATCTGTACTAGGATGGAGATGACAATAATAGAAACCAGGGTTTTGCTGGGAGTCTCTGTGTTCTAATGGAATACACATAAATAAAAATATGACTTGTTAGATTCAAGTAAAAGTTTAAAGTTTCAAGTTATTTCAATACTTTCTAGAAATATAATTTAAAATCATTAAAATACATTTCTCCCTTAAATATGAAAATGGGATTTATTTTCCAATGGCACTTTGTGATAATCATATGTTGAGAAAAACTGACCTAAAAATCTAAGCCTTTTGTACTAATAAGTTCCAAACACACCACTACTGTCTGCTTCTTCCCATCTCACTCATGTCTCTGATGATGAAATCATATTTTCTGATGTTGAAAAACAAAATTAGCATGCAGCCACCTCATTTATCCGGTGACCTTTTAAAAATTAAACTTATTGCACAAGGCAGGAGAAGATTCATTCTCATAAAATTCATCACAGAAGAGCAGCTGTCCAAATGCATTGGATAAAACAGTGTATGTGATAAAACCGTGTATGCTGTGCAATAAAATGCAATTTAGTGATAATATGTGCTATCCAGACACTTTCCTTTCTCTAATTATATAAAGTCACATGAATATTATGTAGAATAAATGCTCATTCTTGCTTAGATTGTAATGATCTAGAATTCTTTCACTGCTGAAAGACGAAGATTATATACTTAAAGGTGTTGAGTCTCAAGAAGTCATTTCTTTGGGATCTGGTGGTACTTATGGTATGCTCCCAGTCAAGAACAGCTCTGGTCCCAAACTGAAAAGCAGACACTGCCATCTATACTGTAAGAGCCAAGTCCAGTAAGTCCAAGCCTGAGGCTCAGCTTTGTAACACATCATAAGAGGACAGAACTCAAGTATCCTTTGCCCTTTAATGTTGTTCCAAGATATCCTCTTGCACTCTGGATTGATTTGGTCAGGACAGGGCTGAGCAGGGCACAGCCCAGTTCCTCACTAGCAATCTCCAGTTTGCTCCTCCTAAACAAATTGCTGACACTGGGAGTCCAGAGCAAAAAGCAGTAATGTGGATAGCAAGCTTATGGGTGAGAGGACACTTTGGGTTTGTCTCTTAAGGTTTTTTTATCTACATGGCTAAAGCCAGTACAAAAACACTGAAAGAGAAATGGTTAAAGAGTAGACAGGATCTTCATAGTCCTTTTACTGGTTTCCGGGAACATTTGTTGGGGATGAATCTACCATTACTCTTACTGGCTTCAGGCTTTGGCTTTCTTCTCTTTTTCCTTAGCCAACAGAGTTCAACTAGATTTACTCTCAAGGTGTAGGTTTGGCCTCAGTTTCTCACTGTACCAGGTGCTAATCTGAAAAGTTAAGTCCTGTACATGCTCCCTCAGTCTTTAGTTATTGCTTATATGATCTGAAGGGAAGGACTTCAATAGTCACTTCAGGCTTTTCCATGGATTTTTTGCCTAGCCTAAGTGCTCCATAGAGTTTAACACATTCTACAAATAACAGAGAATTGACAGTAACTGTGCAAAATATACTAACAATATTATATACTAAGCGAATAGGTGGTCTAATATCCCCTGCTTCCTAATAATGTAGTTTTCGAAATTGCTCATTCCTTGGGAGTCGATTAGAAAACAGTGATAAACTTCCAGACCCTGGGCTGAAATAATGCAGATGTTTTGTTTCTGCCAGTAGCTAAAAGATGAAAAGGATATAAACAGCTAAAAAAAAAAAAACCCAACACAGGAAAGGAAGAGATACAGACACACAGGCTGGCATTAGGAGAGACCTCTTTGGAGAAAGTCCAAGAAGATAAGGATTTTCTGGGATCTGGAGAATGCCATTTTTTGGAGAACAGCAAGAATATATCTAAGAGATTTTGTTGTCTAAGGTTAGTTTTCCCATAAATTCTTATGCTTTATGGAAGCTGTCCGGGCACTATTCCCATTGTCTCTGCTCCTGAACTCTTACCTGTGCTCATGGGGGATCATTGAATTCCAGGCCTGACACTGGATACCACTTTTGGTAACAGATATTGTTCCTTTATAGTCTGCTCCTTTTCCGATGATACAATTTCTGACATAGTCTATCGAAATAGAAGAAAGTTAATGATTTGGTTAATGTATAAAAAAATTAAAGCTCATCATCTGTTTTCACATAAAAATAATATCATTTATTAGACTTTACATACTTAATTATTCAAAATACTGTTCATTTGTTGGCATACATGCCTGTCGTTTTTTTCTTTTTTTCAAAATATTGATCACTATCTAACCTCCAAAAAAATCCTGATTGAACAAAACTCCATGTCTGACAACTTAAGTCTCGTACTCATTAATGAGGTAAATAATAGCAATATTAAGTAAAATAAGGTAACTCATACAACTGAGCTGTTCAGTAGTAAACTGAAGTAGCGACTCACACTAGTGTGTATGATGGTAGGCAAATATGTAGATTGGAAAACTGACCAAGAGCAAGTATGTAGACTTGCATGACAGCACACTCAGGATATGTGTAAATAAAACTGTGGGATGCAGCTTTCAAAATGCATAAAAGCATCCATGCCCAGGATATTCCTACAGCCAAAAAAATCACTGACTGACCTCAGGGGTTTTTTTCCCCTCGATAGCTGGAAAAACAAAATCAGTTACCCTTCTTTTCATACAGATCAAACGCATGGTCTTGCTTCTTTCTCACACCATTTGTCAAGCTGTTGAAGGATAACCAATGGCACCGTTTTGTAACTCTGTCATAAGCAAAGGCCCTGCAAAGAAAATCTGGATGAGAAAAAAATCTCTGTGTGGTTTATGATAATGACACATAGCCTGCCAAGGAGCATACAATGACATCAGATTTATTTTTACTGGGAAAGTCAGAGAAACAGTCCTAATTACTATTTAAACCCACAACTGTGCTGACAAGAGCAAAGAAACAAAGAAATTAAATTGATGTGGTCATTACATTAAATACCAGTTTGGTTGTTCACACTAATCTAAGAGTTCCCTTGTCATTAAAGATCTTTATTTTAAAACTTAGATAAATGTGACTGAGACAGCATTTGAGCCCTCAGTTATGCTGCTTTCTGGGAAAAAAAACCACGAAGACTAAAACATCTTCTTTGCTATGCTTACAATATACCTCTGAATAGTTAAGTATCTCACACTGATGGATTGAGGAAAATTCAAGCACAAGGAATCTGTTTCTTGCCTAGAACAACAGAGCTGTTTAAAAACAAGATTATTTTTATTTTTGTGAGTAAACTAAACTGTGGTAGTGTACCTAGAGTTTGTCCTTGCTTGCTTTTGTTTTCTTTTTTTTTCTCTTATTCTTAGCTGCTTTCTAGGAGTGAGCACAATGCATGCTGAATTGACTGGATATGAGACAGGACAAGAAAGACAAACAGAAATCCGAAGGGCAAAAACATTTTCTTTCAATACTTGAAATGAAAAATGCAGACCTTTTTCTTCTATAATAGTTTTGAAAGGATAGTCTTTAAGTATAGGTAAAATATTTTAAAGGATTTTAAAAACAAAATTGTTTGCCTTGGAGGGGGCAAACAGTTATTCCAATAAGGAAATTTTAAAAAATAAGAAAAAGAACTCCACAGGTGTTTTTTTCTTAATTTGTAGTTCTAACCAAATAAAATACCACTGACATTATTTCCTCTAGCCTACCACAAAATCTACATTTCTGTCACTCATCCCATATCTTCTGAGATATTTTATTCTGGTCTGAGAAGGCATTTTAACACTACTTGGTAATATCTAAAAGACACACAGATTTCTTACACTTCATCCATACTTTGGCTGTGCCATATTCCTCAGCACTGCATCCCTCAAGAAAAAGCTCCTTGATCTTCATTTAATTCACCATACAAGCTTTCCGTGTGAGATCTTGCTGGCTTCAGTTAAAAATACTACAAGATCCTATCCAATCTCCCCAGTCTTCTCTCTTTCAAACATCTTCTTCGTTATCGTTTCCATCACCAAACAGATTTTTCATCCAACTGCTCTCTCTACTCTGTTGACTCCAAATGTTTCCAACCTGCTAACCTTCATCCCTGTGCCCTTGTGCAGCCTTCTGTTCTCTTCTGGCTGATTCTCAAATTCGAGCATATCCAAGTGCCTCTAACTCCATCTTCACAAAAATATCCTTGACCTTTCCTGCCTTTCCAATTACATTCTCGTTTCCGTTCCTCCCTCCTAAAGTGGGAATGCCGAATGCACTGTTTACAAACAATTCTTTTAGTTTTTGCCTTTCAGTTGCCTTTTGGTTTCTTTCCAGTTTGGCTTCAACCACTTCTGCACATAAAAGTTTCTAACAATCTTTTCTTGGACCCAAATCTGGAGGGTTTTTATACTTCCAAAGTCAACATATTTGAGCAAATTCTTGGATTTTCTTCTACTGATACTGCCGATCACAACAATTTTTTTGTTTCTCTTTGCACTGAGATAGTCTGTAGATTTTCTTATCAGGTACTGAAATTCTGTTGTCTACACTGAAATCCCTTCCTGTGTAAATACAGACACTCCAAGCAGATAACAAAGGATAAGACAATGACAGCTTTGCAGCTAAGGAAGGGACATACCTACAAAAGTCACCTGCATAGCAAATAAAATAGTAACTATATTATCTTTTTCTCGTCCATAAGAATTGTAGTGGGAAAAACTGCTACGATGACTGTAGGAAAACAGCAGCAGTAATGGACTGAAAGAGTGGTGAAACAAAGGGATAGAACAGCTTAGCAGCAGCTTCATGAAACTGATAGAGAAGCCAGAAAAAGATGCACAGAGATTTGTGAAGTCAAAAACACAGCATAAGTGAATTTAAGGAGTTTTTTGATGGGAGATTTTAGGAATAACGTTATGAAAAAGAAACAAATCTAGATAAGGATCTTGTAACTCAGTTGGAAATGAACAAGATCTGCACAACCATGACAGCAAGGGAATAGAGGAAACATCTGTTCTGAAAAGTGACATACATTAGCTTCAACAAAAAAGCGTCAGAGTTAAAACCAGCAAGGATTAATGATTAAAGAATAAAACACTCAAAATTTATTTGCAAGTGATACAGAAACTTGTAATTAAGAAAGAGAAAGTTGTCTTAATTTTCCCCCCCCCCAGGAAATAAGGAGTGCCTGAACCTTTACAAGCCTGTAGTGCCTGAAATCTGCTACTTTACCACTTTCTGGCAAAAAAGAAACCTAACTCTGTTCCTGCTTGTGTACCTTACAGTGCACAGACCCAGATGTTGTTGCTCCCAGTGCTATTTTCAGAATTATGTTACAAAGCATTTCCATTTTTAATTCTTACATAAAGTTTGCATCCAGAAAATAAAACATCAGTGCTGTGGCCCAAGGGATGGAGAACTGCTGCATGGATATGGAGTATGCAGATCAAGCCATGAAAATGTCAATAAACATAGGAAATTTCAAGTCTCGTATTTCAAGCATTTAAAATGTCATTTTGTGTTACTTCTTATTTTAGAATGCTCCCACAGCAGGCGGGAAGCTAATTGGTTTTCATTTAAGTTGGCAACAAATTTCACCTTGTAGTAACCATGTGCTGGTATGAAGTTAAAGACTGGGATCCTAGGAATAAAAGGGAAACATTAGTAATTACCGGATCCTTAAAAGAGAGCACATGTAAAATGTGTGTTTACAGTAGCATCAAAGAACAGTTCACACTACAACAGGACTCATATGGGGCCAAAAGGGAAACCACAAGAATGTTCTGAGATCCCAAAAAAGAAAATCCCACATGCTCTCCTGCATAGTGGTAGCACAGGCAAGACATGATCACCTATACCTCTACTGCTAAAGCAGGCTTTTAGCACCTTCCGTGCTAAAAAGATGCCAGGGAAAACAGGAATTCAGAGAATCAGTCACCAGATTTGTAATAATTTTCCATATTCAGTGCACAGTAATTGCATGACAGATTGCCATTCTGTTATCTGTGAGCAGGACTTTTCCAAGCTGTGTTCTCAAAGTCCCTCGTCTCCTCTGTGTTGTTGTATTGACTCATTAAGGGAGAATTTGCCCCTTAAGATATCCATCACACACTTTCTCATTTAAAAAATAATAAAAAGAATTCCACAAAACATGAGAACATTTTAAAAATTCAGAGAGATTCTAAATTAATTTTAAAATAAAATGGAATAGACACATATATTAACTTGCTTTTTATTTTTAGAACACAAAAGATAGCATCCAGAGCAACTACAAAAAGCTTGAGAAAGTTTTCCTAAGCTGATGCTAGAATACAGAATTGTTGTTTGCTTGGTATTATTCAACATTTATTTTATACTGTGATACTTAATTTTGCAATACTCCTTGCTGCTCACTAGAACTCAAGGATGTCTTGATTTATTGAATACAACCTGATCCTCTTGGCAATGACATCAATGGAAGCTGTGCCAACAGACAAAGGAGAGGCTTGTACCATGTGAAAAATATTAGTGCCTGGAAAATATTTTCTATCTGAAAGAAGTTTACTCTGCTCATTGTTTACACATATAAATAGTCAGAGTACAGAATGATACAAATGAGATCTTGCAACAATGGAATTAAAGGCTTACGGAAGAACTAAATCACAGTTGAGAACCTTTTCTGCCAAGGAAGAGCTTTTGTTGTCACATTTGGTCTAGCTTCCATTTGTACCAACTGTAAAAACTTTTTTGTGTTCCAAGTTCAGGCTCACATTTAGCCCAGTACTCACCAGTACAAAAGTCATCCGCTCTCTCCAAGATTCTTCTGCATTCATGGCCTTTCACTGATTGCTAATGGTCTAGACTAAGAGAGGCCGGGGGGATCATGTAAGTCTCATACATCAGAAAAATGATAGTGATTTTTTAAAAAAACAGTAGAGAATCTGTACAAGGCAGACAAGCAATCAGCTGCGTGATGTGTTTCTAAGAGACAGCAGATGCTGAAGGATAGCTATCCACAGCCCAGGTTTGATTCCATTGTATCAGATTCGCAGCACTTGCCAGTGAACTTCTGCAGGGCATGTATCTGTGCTCCATGTGTGAGGTTCTCATCGATTTCAGCAGGAGTAATGTGCAAAGAATGAAGACAGAATATGGTCTGAAGTGGTGCTGAAATACTGCAGCTGTGATGTGTGACAATAACCATTTTATAAGAGACATAAAAATCTCAGAAATGCTCACTGAACGCTACATTGCAGCCCAAGTCATCCACATCTTAACATGAGTGCATTTTTTCACCTATATTATGGAAAAGATTACAGACTGGGCAAGCTAAGAAGACAGACAACTCAGACAAAGCCTCAGAAAAGACTGACACTCTCTGGACAGGTAGAGCAAGACCACTGAAATCAAAAATCACAATCTTTATTTTTTTCTTGCTACAAGCTACCACTGATGACAATTACAGAGATACCTTTGGTCAAAAGCTGTTATACATGTTTCCTTAGGGAAAATAATTAACAAAAGAGATACATAACTTACTTGCAAGAGAACGAAAGGCCCTTGTTCCTGCTGCATCTCTTTGCACATTGCTCTGTTGTATTTAACAGCTTAGTTTTTACTTCCAGTGTTTTGTTTACTTTAATGAGCATCAACTCTCCTGTTTTTTTGAAGTCGTGAAGAGGATTTCTCTTTTTCCCTTTACCCTCTAAAAAAAGAAGCAAAGAAGAAAAAAAAAAACAAGAACAAAATAAAACATTGTAAAGAAGAGTGCTGAGATTAAAGATGGCATTAGATATGGATAACATTTTATAGGAATTATAGCATCTTCAGTATCTAAAGCATAGAGAATCTCACAATGATATGGTACAAGCACATACTGCAGAAGAATTTATTATTTTTGATGGTGATTTCCATTTTTAAAACCAAAAGAGTAGGAATTATAGCAAAACCAGTTTCAGATAAAGACTTGCATAATGCTGTAAAAGGGTGAGAGGAAAGCTTTTCACTCTTTGTAAATTGTTTTCAGAACCTCCAAAATATGCTTGATAATTATCTGAGATCTTGTAAATATTTCCATGGAAAACTCAAGTGAAAAAGAGTATCACTTGCTGAATGCAAAAAAGTGTTCTTAAAACAATAAACTTATCACAAATTGTGAAAATAAGTGGATTCCAGAAGTGACACAAAATTATCATTTGTCCTCTCACTGCTCCAGTGAAGTCTCAGTGTGAGTGTTGTGTCCAGTCTAAGTGTGACTGAACTAGAGGTGTTAGCTCACAGAAAAGATTATGAGGTCAGACAGAGGCCATAGCATGGAAACAGTCAGCAGTGTTGCAAAGATTTCTGCAAAAATGAACTCACTGATGTGGTTTCCGTGTCTCTATTGAAAGGCCCAGAGGAAGAGGTATAAAATGGAGTGAGGAAGATTGGCTAGAGATGTTTGGCTAAAGTGCAAGAGGAAAGGTCTTTGATATCTGCAAGAAAATTCCAGAATTTTCCCAATATTTATTTATATTTTTACTTTGCATTCCATGAAAACCAGTCTGCCAGTGAAGGCTACTCCATCGTCTATGAAGGCAGATGAGTACATCTGGAGAGTAATTGTCCCTATTCTGTCAGAGGAGTAACATAGAAGGAATAAATTGCCCTGTGGATCTATTTCTTCTATTCCACTCAGTGATCCCAGATGATCTTTTTGGATTAGATGGCTTATCCACGTAAGGTTAGGTGAATAAATTCCTCCTTAGTTTACAAAGCAGATAACAGTATTTTCCATAACTTATTTACATGTAACTGTATTCACAGCTGTCCTTTCATTTTTCTCTACAGACTCTGCAACAATAATAGAACACAAATGCTCAGGTTCAATTTATTAAATTTTGCCACAGTTTTTCCAATCTATAAATCCTCAGCCTAGTGCTCTGAATAGATCCTCATGCACATGTGGAGTGCACTTAGGCCAGCAAAGTTTTGCTTGGTGCACTCTGCAGAAGCTCAGAATAACTGTAAATTGCAATAACTGAGGCTCTGGAGGAGTTACTGAGAGCTCCACATACTGAAAACCCAAAGAGGGCTTAGGGGTGTTCCCTTTGCAGAACTTCTGTCCTGATCACTGAGTTCACATTTTCACTGGATTCAGCTAAATCACACCTCTCAGTGGTGAGTTATCCCTAAGACACCTAGAAATATACCAAAGATATTTAGAGTAAATCTCATCAAGCTTCAGCTTTAAAAAAAAAAAGAAGAAAAAACAAAGGAGTAGAATATCTCTGCTGTAACATCCCTATAAAATAATCTTCACCCCATCCTCCTCTCTTTCTTTTTGAACTGATGAAAGTAAACTATGCTACTCCTCAGCATCTAGCAGCTTACAGTTTTGATCCCAATCACAAAAATTTTAAGAAAAAAAAGAACTTATTTACCTTTAAATATAATATTATTATATGACAAAGTTTTTGATTAAAAAATCAAGTGCTAATAATTCTGGTGTTGTGTTAGGGACTCATACCATGTCTCTTAAGCATTTTCAGCCTTCTATTTGTACAGTGCACATGCACCCAAAATGAATCACTGCTTAGGAGATGTTATGAGAACGTTCTTATCTTAGGGATCAGCATCCTGTTACTGGAAACAGTTGTGTCTACACCAAAGCTGCTTTATTTTTTGCTGTACCTGTGATAGAGCCAAAGTGCTGCAGAAAGGATTGCATTTGCCCCTTAAGCCAATCACAGAAAAACAAATCTCCTATAAAGCTTTTGTGGTGTATTTCTCAATCTATTATCTTCCAAGGCATATTTGTTAGTTTCATGTTGTCTCAGCCAAGACTTTTATGTTAAGTGATGGTAAGAATCTGTACAGAAATATCAAAGTATTTTCTTTTGGTTCCTGATACTTACCTTTCCCATCTACTGATAAGTGTCATTTCTTAATTCCCAATGATAACAGCTTCTTAAACTCACCAGCCAGCATGCAAGAATATGATTTAAAAAATCAAGAAATTCTGTTCTGCCTGAAAAATACGGTAGAGAGTTCTGCTTTTTTTTTTTTTGTCCTTCTTTTCCAAGCAGTTGTCCAAAGAGGATTATGGGTTTGATCTTGCATTTAGCAATTCATAACAGCCTGATTTACTTTAGCTTTCAAACAACAACATTCTATGTCTTGCCTATAATCCAAAAGGCAAAGGGCCAAGTGCATCTGTGGTGTGACTGTTAGGAACATCAGAATAATGCAAAGCACTACTTTTACAATTCTCAGAACAAAATATATAAAAATAATATTCTTTTTGTGTCAAATTAGGTGCCTTTATTAATAAAATGTTAACTCAAATAGAGCCTTAGGTGTGCTCCACATTAAAGGTTAGCATGCAGTATGCTAGAATTAATGCAACTAATTTATGATTGCCATTTATTTCAATTTTTTAAACTTTGATTAATCAGGACTTCTGCCTATTTTGTGGGCCATGTCCTCTGATGTTTCCTGTAGTTTCATATCATATTACCAAGGAAGTCTGACATTCTACTTAAATTTGAAAATAATAGCAGCTGATTCAAACACAAAGGAATCCAGTCAAATATGAACCAACATTTTTCTCTTCAACAGAAACAGCTACTAACTAAAAATATTTCTTGACTCAACTTAAAAAAAGAATACTCAAAAAGGTGAGAGTAGTGCCTTTTTCTATTTCTTAACATGAAGTTGAACAGAAAAGAGAAGAGCTCAGTCAGTGTCCAAAGAAATGGGAACTGACGCATTTGCTCTAGTAGGATGGAGCACTGGACAAGTGCTCCGTAATCTCATTTGCCACTTCCAAAGACTCCCTGCTGGAGTTCCCCATTTTCATAAAAGGCTTTAAATATTTACTTAAATAGAAAGGTACCTCACAGGGAAAGACATTTACCTTGGAGCTACCTTTCTGTTCCCTTACTACATTTTCAAATCTCTGCAATCTTCTCAGATAAGAATCATTGACTGAGACTACTCAAACTATGGGGCACCAGGAGGAAAAGATCTCCAATAATACCTTTTCTTGGAGCAGTTCCAGTCCATGTCAAATAATCTCAATAATCAGAGATATAGAAAATTTTCATTCTGCAGCATTTTTGTAAGAAAACTCACCAGCAAGTTGCAGTGCCTGTATTCTAGAACCTACTTAACTTTAATTTTAATTATATTTATACAAAACAGAACCAGTAACAGAGAACTGAGAGCAATGGATGCCACAGCATGCAATATCATAGAAAGACACCATTTGATTAACAAGACAAACAGGTTTGAATCAGAAAAGGTGTTTATATTTTGATCTCTCTTTCTCTCCAGATATTCTCTGATCACTGGGCTGATCGAAAAATGACAGCAAAATAGGTTATTTTTTCTCTTCTGGCCTTGTGTCCCACACCAAAAAGGGCTTTGGGCTCCCAAACCACTACATCACTCAGTTCTGAAACAACCTGATTATGTTCCATATCTCAAATTAAAATTTACCCATTGCAGAATACAATTGGTCTGATACTGAGCTATATGAGAGCCAAGAAATTCAGTATAAATCTAGTTCCAGGTTATATAGAGTTCAAATGTCTAAGCAAGTCACATTTCACACCCTCAGGTCTTAGTCTGATTAAAATACAAAATGTATTTGGTTTTGCATTATCTATTTAGTAGCAAAAAGCCTAATACAACAAATACAATACCAATGCTGTGGTAATCAAAACAGCATACAGGGTGTCATAGGGCCCAAGGATCACCTTTGTCCATTATAAGGAGATCAAAACATTACTTGTGTTATCTACAGCAAAATTTTACAAGGAGATTACCTGACTTTATCTACTTCATTGGTAATCCCTTTCTCCTTCCCCCATCGCTCCAGCTTTTTCTAATACAGATGTGTATTTCAGGCTTCAAAGTTATGGTCTTATGGAGCACAACTGGAGCATACTGGCTGCCACCCCTAGAAAATCTCTACTTCTATGGACTTGTTACAGATTCTACAAATCTTTTATTAAATACCAGCTATGATGCATTCAGCATGTCAACTTCCAGGGTTTCCAAATTTCACTGTAGTCTATGCAAAAGTTAGTACTTTCTTAAAGAAACACATCATGAAGTCTCCTGATAATGTAAGAAAGCTTATTCCTTTTGTTTCTTCCTAATTTTGCATCCCGCTCTACTATACAGAACAAAACTATCAAAACTTAACACCAGGTTTTCCAAATGGGAAGATAAATACATTTAAATTAAATGTTTATGTTTAAATAGAGATTCTTAATGAAAACTTGGTGGTTTGTGATTGAGTGTTATTTCCCTTTTTTGTTTGTTTAGACTTGCAGAACTTGAGCATTTTACTATTTATTTGCTTTGTTAAGCTAAACTTTCAATTGTGTGGGGTAATGAATTAAATTTTTTTCCTGTTAGCATATTTGCTTATAAAAATAGGTTGGATACACGTCTTCATAGCATGGATGGTAAAAAGATCTTTCATAACTTCCAGTTTTTAAAAGAATATGAACACTCATGTAGCATCATCACTTTTCTGTGTTTGTCAGATGTCAGAGATAAACTAAATCTATGGGAAAATAAAACAAATCAAGAAAATGAAGATACCTGAATTCCTTAGGCTAGCAGATGCTGTCAGAGAACTGCAGGAATCAATTGCAGTCCTTCCAAATGGAGAATGAAATACAAAATAACATGGCATGGGGAGAAAAAATTAAAAAAGGGAAATTGTCCACATGTTGTGCAGGAAGCAAAGAGAAGCTGATGATTCAAAATATATTCCAGTGAAGAAAAATGGTCATATAAAGTGATATAATTATTTCAGAAATATAAAACAGACATAGGCTCTTTCTTTAGTATCAACTGGCATTTTAGAACTCTGTTTAATATTTTGCACCATGTTTGTAATGAAATTAAGTCACTTGACCTTGAGCAGTTAACAGATGGACTAATTAGAGATTGAATTATTTGTGTTATAATTGATAACCAGGTCAGAATGCTAAAATAAGATTAGCTATTAATTTAATTTTTCAAACAACCATCACTGCAAGCTAAAGTAAACTGGATTTTCCCAATAAGCTAGGAAAAAGAATACATTATGAGAGAGGAATTTCATGTGATCTAAAACTTGGGAGCATGGAGTGGGAAATCAGAAATGTACCATCATATGAAAGACCTTCAATTAAAAAAAAAAATAAAAAAAGATAAAAAAAAGAAATAATCCCCAATCCTAAAGACACCTGAAATAAATGTAGGACAGCACAGCTCAACACAATAAACATATCAAACATTTTATCAGGGCACACCATACTTGGCAAAAAATGCATGGTAACTTATATTCATAAGTATGTATCTGAATGGGAAAAAAACGTGCAAAGCTGAAATCTGCAAAACAGTGTCTTATCACAGTGTCAGATATATCAAAGCAGAATGCTTATCTCAGTATAAGCATTGACAATTTAATACAAAAATTAAAAACAAAGTATGTTTATATGCATTTGGCAAAACTTGTGTAACAAGAAAAAATCAATGAGTAGGGTTTGAAAGAAAGCAACAGTTCTCATCATATATGGCTTGAAAACCAGTATGCAAATACAGTGAGGTGTTTAACTTGTCTGTGAAATAAGATAGAAGGGATACTTTTAATTATATTCAATAATGTATTTCCAAGACAATGCTTTTTAAAGGATATAAAATATCAAGGGTAAACTGCAGTCTGGTGTGTGCCTCAGTATGATAGCATAAATATACTGGCTTCATCAAGAAAAAAAGAAAAACAAACAAACCCAATCTTCACCAGATGGTGAAAGTAGATGTTACTAAATGCTTTTGGATACAATATGCTTAAGTTAACAGTGTGGTCACAGAAATAAAAGAAAGGATGTTAAAGATGAATGTTGATACTAAGATCGTTAATAGGGTCATCAAAATACTGGTATCTGTATGAACAGTTAGAAAGCACTTTTTCAAAAAATACAATCAAGGCAATTTTGGCTCTTAAGTCATAACAGCCTCACTCTGACAAAAAGAATTACTGCTCAACACTTTTAACATACTTTCATTTACTCTGACTTTTCCTGCTGCCTGTTTCAGTATCAGAAATGTCCAGATTCCTGGCTACAATGGAAAAAGGGAACACCTTTTCCAAATGACTTCTCATTTGGGGGGAAAAGGAGAAAAAAAGGAAGAAAGGCAGACCAACATAATGAGCAACTGGAACAGTCTGTGTTCTGCCCAAGAAAACAACTTTGTAGACTGGATAGGCTTAAAATGCCAGATTAAGTTTAATGCAGTTATTTATGTAAGACAATAATTTGGCATAAAAGAAGTTTACCAACTGTACCCATAAAATCTGCAGTCAGCTGTGTAGATGGAAAGTCACCAAAATAAAACCAGCTGTCCAAGGAGGAATCTCTAGCTTGTCAAAACTAAACAGTTTCTCAGAAGTACCTGGAGGAAGATGTGAATATTTTAACTTCTGAAATTTATTTTTTTGGCACAAGAACCTCATAGGGAAAAAACCATACAATTTTTAGAAAGTAGTTTGAAATATATATAACTATCCATATAATATCTATATATAATAGATAATGATTTCCTTATTTCTGCATTGGCTCTCAATCTAGTTGTTGAGCAGATTCAGGAAATGCAAAAAGATATTTCTTTTTGGCTTTACATTAACACTCACACACGCAGCCCCACACCCCCTTACTAGCAACTGCAAAGACTGCCATGTAACTGGGAACCCAACTTCATGTTTATGCTAAGTCCTGCCTTTGGAACCCACTCCTATAGTCAGCATGAAAGCTCAAGGAGCTAAGGGTAATGCTAACAACTGAGAGTATATTCTAAAATTGGATGGTAGCTGAAAACGGACAGCTCTTTTCCTTCCAAGAAAAGGTCATCTGCTCAGCAGGATGCTGGGACCCACTGGCAGAAACAAATGTGCTGCAGTTTGTACTCTGACTTACTGTATCTAACCTCTGGCTAAATTACTGAGAGGATTTTCCCTTGTGAGATTTGTCTTCTTATGCACTGTGCACAAGTAGTAAATCCCCACCATTTCCCACTGCTTTCCACAATCTTTACAGGCACTTGGTGTCTCCTTCAAGGCACCCTGCACAGTGTGCCCTTCCTTCGTGATGGTGTCCCAGCCAACCGGATTTCTGGGCATGGAGCAAGGGGTAAGGAGAAAAGCACAAGTAGGCAGGGCAGGGACTTGGGCAAAACAAAGAATGATAGATGACTGAGGGCAGCAAAACAGCCCCTGTGAGGAGTGATGAGAGCCTTGCTGCACGTTGTATACATAAAAATGGTGCCACTGGCCAAGGCAGCAAGTCATAGGAAAAGCTGGAGCTGAGGGAGGACAGAGGGAGCAGCCAGCCCCAGCTGGGCCAGCAGCAGCAAGGGCTGCCAGGCACGGCTGGGCTCATCAGACAGCACATGGGTGGAGGCCCACAAGCCACTGAAAACTACAGCTAGATTTTGCCAACACATTTGACTAATCTGGAGCATGTTCCCAGCTCTGCTTTGCCGCAGTGCTGCTTTGCGTGTAGGTACTAACCACATTTGGGAACAGCTCTACAAACCTCTGAGGACACTGCCACAAACAGGAAAAGATGGGGTAACAGTGAGGATGTCCTCACCCCTTTCCAGTTCTTTGTAGCTGCCATTCTTTCCTCACTGCAAGGTTCAAATTTTGCTTGCATTATGGCTGTTGTTCTACTATCCATGTTCCCAAGGAAGCATGGAGATCAGTCCTTTCTCACCTCCATGATCAATCCATTCTCACCTGTGCGCTGCCTTCCAGTGTATGCCATTCCACCCCACCTCAATGCTGATGGGGACAAAGTGAAATTCCAACACTCATCCAGTACAAGTAACTGCAAAACATTCAGGGTAATGCTTTTTTCGCCACACCATGCTTTTACTCAAAAAAAGGCCCAGTTATCCTGGTTTCAAACCTTCTTGGAAAAGTTTGAAATGCTTAAGTGGCAAACTAATATTCAGCATAAAGATCCAAAAGGGAGATATTTTGCTCTCTGAGGGAGACTGCATATTTCCCTTCCAACTCTGGCCTCAGTTGAAGTATTACAATAATGACAGATGAGCTCCTCCAATAAGAGGCTTTCCTTTCCTTGACTTCAGTGGTCAATTTTCCAGAGTTTTACGCAACATTTTAATCTCATGTCTTTCAACTCTGTATTCTCCTGCTATGTTGCTTATGAAAATGGCATTAATAGAAACAGAAAATCTGTTAAGCAGGGTAAGTGCTGTATTACATATGAGAGCAAAACAAGCAGCCCCTGGCACTGAGCACCAAAAGGATTCCATTAAACAGAAGGAATACACTCTTCCAACTGGCACAGTATCATTTCACTTTGTTGACAGTATATAGTATAATGATTATCTACAGCTGGGATGGGAAAGTATAAATCACATTAATTTTTAAAAATATACTTAGCTATGCAGACCACAGGAATACACAACATTCATAAATTGATTATGGCTATGGGATTTGATTTTACTTTTCTTTAAGCGATAATTATATATAGGAACTAAGTGCAACTCCCACATCTTCATTAGCAAATTCTTCAGATCATCCAAACTACAGAAAGTACTTTAAATAAATTTAAATAAACACACTTGGCTGACAGTCCTCTCACAGAAAAATGTATCTTTAATTTAAACAAATCTTTAACATTCATTCTTTTGCAATATGCCAATCTACTTGTTGCTTTGATTAAAAAGCCATTTTTAGTTTCACTAGATGAACATTATTAAAGAGATACTTCCCAAGAATACTGAAAAATAAGAATATCTGAACAAAACAGAAAACTCCTTGATAAAGTTATTAGCTACAGATTAATTTCTTTGTGCAAGTGACAGAAACTTACAGGATATTGATAATGACTAGGCAAGCAGCCTGTAGGAACCATTGCACATTTATCTTTCATCAATCACTGTCTTATCTTTTACATATTAAAAAGAAACTCAGAAACTGATAGCATAGACAGCTTGCTGACATTTAAATTTCTTGAGTTTTCTTCACCCTCCATTTTCTTTACCCCTTAATATAACCCAACTGTATTAGTCAGCAATTTCTGTTACACAGGACATTGTCTTAGCACAAGAATTTAGGGCATGGGATTAAAAACCCAGAATATCCATTCACAGAAGAAACTGTATTCATCATTAGGTACATTTGAAATCAGATTTGATAGAACAGCACTAGAAGTATGGACAAGCATTAGCAAAAGGCTTCTTATGTTTTAATTCTGTTTTCATCACTTAGCTTGTTTTTCATGTCTAAAAATAATCATATGTAGGCAAATCCTAATCTTTCTTAAAAACATCCCAGTAAAAAGAATTCAACATCCCATAGAAAGATAACATGTATGTTTAGAAAGCAATCATTTTCAGAAATCATCCAGAAATTTGTATTTTCAGAAAGAAGTAGCACAACTTCACCTTGCCTACAGTGTAAATATCCAGCAACTTTTGTTGAAGATCATGTATTTTTAAAAACAAGGTAAGCAAAATGGCAGCGTGTGATAAGAGTCATCTTTCTTGCCAATAAGGCAAACAATAAGATTAATTAATATTAAGGCAGGTGGGGGAGCAAAATTAAGAAACGCAGGGTTGTCAAGAAACTGTCACCATGAGAGCCAGTCAGAAAACAAGTTCTAGTCTGAAAAACTCTTTTAGAAATCTAATTTTTCTCCTCATCAAGATGAACCATTCACTCCTCAACTGGAGAGCCCACTGGTTAGGGCACAACCCTATTCATCAGCCCATTGACACAGGCAGTAGAGAAGGTGTCTCTCAGTCTCTCCCACTGGAATATTGGATAGATCCAACATTCATTGAACTTGGTTAGCTACAGACCAAGCACTGAGACACTACATCAGGGACAACAAGGACTTTCTCTCATTCAAGAAAAGCACCTTGACTTATCAGGAGAACAAAGCATGACCTAGCTTCTTACAAGCTTGGCTATAGACCAGTTGTGTACCTTTGGCCCAAGGAATAAAGTGAGTGTGTGGGTGTGTCTGCAGTGTTTATTTTGCTTTTTGTCTAACTAGCACATCAGTTGATGAGTTTCTGTCACAGGTGAGGGTTTCTCAACACCAGGTTACCACAAGCTATTGGCAATGTCTCCTGCTGCATATTTCTCTGTCATTTGATTTGAGGGAAACAAACCAAAGAAAAGTTTCTCTTTAACAGGAATTATTTTTGTGAAAAGTTTCGATGTATCAGCATTTTCCAGTAAAAGAAAACCAAAACATTTTCTCAGAAAATTCCTAACTAGCTCCAGTCATCACTTTTCAGAGAAGCTGCATGTCCAAAACATGGGAATTCCAATATACATGGAAAAGGAGTTCAGAAAAGTATAGTATCATAGTGGCTGTATCTCTGTGTCACCTGCTAAAGAATGCCTGTGAAAACAATATCCTCAGTGAGCAGACTGAGCAGAGAAGCTGTAATGAGATTGTTCAGCATCCTACAGAAGCACACTCTTGCTTGCAGGGGGAAAACAACAGGTTTTACTGCACGTGATGCTGCCAGTCTGTTTTTGACTTGCCTACTCAGATCACAAAATATTCCACTTTGAAATCCCATTTCAAAATATTTATTTTTTTAAACTAGAAAACATAGTTACATCTTGGAAGCCATCAGTGTTCCCTGCCATGCACTGCCTGATGCCCTCAGATATTGCCCCAGAACCCAGCTGCCACAGCTCCCTGCCCTTGCTTTGCCCGCTCCTGGCAGATTCTTTCCCTGAATTGTGCCTGTCCTTTGTTTCTGTCTGTGCAAAGGTCTGACCCTAACAATGTTGCCGGAAGGAAGGAAAGGTTTGTAGAAACCTTTACAAACTTTTTTCCTTAAACGTCTTCCCAGAGGGCCAATAGAAAGCACAGAGTTGGCTCTTCAGATATCCAGTCCAGGGGGGACGACACTTCAGGAAAGAAATTCAGCTAAAGAGCATCCAGCACTTGATTACTTATTGTTTGTTCCTTGCCCCCCTCCACCTCCCGGATTTCAGCGGGAACATCTAATGAAATTACAAGTATTTCAGTCTGGAAATAGCATGTTCATGCCGTTCAACTTCAGCAAGGACATTCCCGTTCAGCAAGGCACTATCCCCTGCTCTGGGTATTCCTTGTCAACTTCTGTTATTTAACATTTATTCTACCACTGGAAATTAAAGATACGCGGTCATGTCCTGATAACGGCCGGGAGCACCTCTGGGCAATGATGAGGTTTCCTTCCCCTCTCTCCCGCGTTCCAGGT
>VWZW01006010.1:279861-527272 GCA_013397115.1 Edolisoma coerulescens | reverse complement strand
CCGTGCACCGCCGGTCACTCGAGGAGGCAGAGTGAGCCGAGCTTTTTATTGCGATGATCTAAGTTTGTTGTGTGATTAACTGGAAAGATCTGGGTCCCAACTCCCTCTTACGGTAAGAAACTGTTTAACAACATCCCCTCTCTGCCTCTTCTTCTCCTCCCCTCCTCAGGAGCTGCCTCCTCTCCCTCCCGCCCCTCAACCAGCCCAGGGAGAGGGCTTCCACCGCCTCATCCCTCCCTCCCTCCTTCCCCCCCGCCTCTCTCCATCCGTCAGAGGCTCGAGAGGAGCAGCCGGGCCGGGCCGGGTCCCTCAACTCTTGCCCCCAGGTTGGTGTCTCCTGCTGCACGGTTCCCCCACAGCCCCCATTGCCATCTCACCTGCAGCCAGAACAGACCTTTCCTTCCCTGCAGACATTTCTCTTCACAACGTCCCACTTTCTGCACCTGCCCCTTGGCCTCGTCCCCAGGCAGCACCTTCATCCACAGCCATTTCACTGGGATTCTCCCACCCCGTGGACAATTTCAATGTAAGGAAACACCTTTCCTCCGACCTGCCCATGGCTGCCCCCAGCCACCAGCCTGGCCTTTCCATCACCCTCTTTGGCCATCTGACAAATGCCACTTCCCCAAAATTGTGGCAACTCTGGGGAATTTAAAGGTCAAGTATCAGCTGCTGGCGTCGCTCCATGGAGACAAGCTTCAGTCCAAAGAGGTGCCTGACCTTCCTTCTGTTGCAGGCAAAGTCATTGTAATTCTTCTCTTGCACTTCATTTTAACCTCATGGAAGCAATGACATTGGGTTTTGTTTAAAGTCATGAGACCGGCCTCCGTGACACGCAAGTGTTCGAAAATAAACACTTGAGGAAAAGTTTTGCTTTAATTTAAACTGCTCCTTTCTCCCATGCACCCACCTACCATCTACGGCAGGAGTGTGTGACAACAGCGGAAACTGTTTCACTCCATTTTCCACAAATAAACCAGAGACCTACAAGTGGCCCCATGCCACGTGAGTCAGAAGAATGTCTCTCCTTCCCACCCCAGACTCCTTTGCCCATATTGATGATTCGCACCTTTGAGTGAAACAGCTTTTCTTAAAAAATAGGTTGTTTCCCAATACACAAATAACTTTTAGTCAAGTATTCCCAACATATATGAGTGGTATTTTTTACCCAGTTTGTGCCCAGTGGCAAAAGATAAAATTTCCATTTGGGAATTACTGCCTTACTAAATGAAAGTAAGCGAACAAAAGCAAGTTGAGAGAGAGTCTGTTAAGAAAATATTTTGAACATTTGGCATTACAGGAAAAACACATTTGTGTGAAAAAAATACTTTCTGTTGCAGAATGGGCATTATTTCTAGGGGTTTTAGTTGCTGGGTGTTTTTTTGCTGTCCTTGTTTTTCTCCCAAGAATAAAAGTTAATTTTCAGGAAGTTGTTGGAGATGCACAACCTGAGAAACAGAGAACATGTATTTCACTGGCCAACAACCTTGTGTGGAATCCTTGTCCACTGCCACTAATAGAACATGGATATCTCAGGTTTTGTTCTCTGTTTTTTTCCCTGCCAAAGACAGACATAAGTATAAACAAAAAGCAACAAAAATATCATATCACCATGCTGAGCCCAAAATAGCGACATTCTGTTAACCAGATGTATTTGACTTGTCCATGCATGTGTTGAGTGACCTTTTTTGCAGAGCACAGAATCATGCACCATTAAAGTCAAGTTGATTTTTTTACCACTGAGTTCCCTGAAGGGAATATTTGGCCTGTATTCAGATTCCTCCTAAATTTTAGGAAGATTGCTGTTGTGTCTCCTGAGGACTAGGGTGCTCCTTAATGGAGGAAATATTTTGCTATATGGATTCCTATTATTAATACATAATCTTGTGGGTTATTCATGATGTGTCTCAGTTCTGTAAGAGAGCTCAAGTGCTGGTCATAAGCTTCTTTGGCTGCATGCATTGTTCTGGGCAGGTGCAACTCCATAGTCCCGCTTCTCCATTTGTCCAATTTTGGGGAGTTGCTGGAGGACACCTCTGCCTTTTACATAGGCCACAGATGTGTCCCCTCAGGAAACCGGGCACATGGACTAGAGGGCCAGGGACAGAAGGCACATTAGCAAGAGAAAGATCCTACAGATTCTATATTCAGAAGTTCTATTTGTAGGCAGTCAAGACAAAGATTTGCATCTGGATCTGTGAAATGAAAATGCTTTTTGGTGCTGCATCACATACTGGAAAGTGTAGTATGATTCTCTTCCTCTGTCTTCTTGCCCCATATATTTTACAGCTGAAGCATAATAGTTTTGTTCAGTTCAATCAAATTTTACCTTGAAATGAATATTCAGTATGAAGGAAAGCTGCAAAAATTGCATTTTCATGCTTAAGTTTTCAGAAAAAATTCTGTGTTCAGTTTCAGTCTGCACATAGAGTAACTAAAAATTAAAATACAAAGTATTTTAACACAAAGTATTCAAAAGTAGTAGGTTTTACGCAAGAATATTATATTTTCTGATCTTTTGAGGGCATGGTTTTGACCTATAAATCTCCTTCTCTATTTATGTTTTTGGGGCTTATCTGAGAGTGGGGATTTTTGGGTTGTTGGGTTTTTTGATTATATTTTTTTTTTCTATTTTTTTCTGGCAGCTTTGCAAACTTGCTTTGATAACCTGGCTTTCAAATCAGTGTAGCTCTGTATTAGGAAAGTAGCATAACATTTCTGTAGAAGTTATCTAAAAAGAAAAGAGATACTGCACACTTTACCAAAGATGTATTTGCTCTGGACTGCTTACATGAGTGAAAAAGTTTGAAAAACTTTATTTTGGTTGGAAAAATAAGCAGACATGACCAAACACATAGAAACTGCTATTTTTATATTCTGTTTTCTGACCATAACCACAGTTGAATCTGTTTTTCAGATGTAACTTGCTATTCAGAAATGCTAGATATTCACATTTTGGGCAGGAATCTTTACAGAACAATATTAGGTCACAATTAGCTTTAAAGAAAAATTTTCTAAATAAACCAACATCTCGCATATGAAGCACCAGTTTTGCTCAAAATAAACATTTTTACTTCTTGATTTATCTGGTATAGGTATCACTCTGGTAAAGTCCTACTGGATAATAAGCCAAATAAAATACATAAGTGCTTGCAGTAATTATTGTTCAAGACAAAGTTGATGAAAAAGTCTCAGGCTGCCTGAGTAATTTAAACCAAGAAATTGTGCTTCACATTTCAAGATGGATTAAGCTTTATTGTCTTTTTTTATAACCTGATCTTGAGATTACGAGCAGAAAAGTGTGGGGTATGGACCACAAGATTTGACACTGCTGGGAAAGGCAGAGTTTAAGCAGAGTTACAGCACATGACAGGTGTCAGTACTTGCTGAGGCATCTCAGCCAGAGCCCAAACTCTGGGAACACATGGTACTTTCCGAGATAATCCCCACACCTTCTTCGTGCAGAAAGACAAAGGGAAATAAGCATGAAAACTGGAAGGAGGAGCAGGAAGAAGTGGATAACAAGATCCAACTGGAATTAATGTCCAGTTGAAAGCAAAGGCTCAGAAACTTCATGGTCTGCTATTCTAGATGCAGTCCAAAGGACTTTGCATGTCATCAGACTAAATGTTGCAGATCTGAACTGCTCATCCCAGAGGGCAAATTCACCACAGCAGTCAAGTGTGCAGAGCCCTGTGCAGTGAAGCGGGACAGCGTGGCACCTCACATGAGGCTCCTTGCTGATTCCCCACCAGGGAAACCCAAGAATGAAGACGAGCTCCAGAGTGACTTGGCTGGGCTTGGTTCCACCCATTAAAATTCACATGTGTTAATAATATTCTAACATACGTAATTTACAATTCTTCCTGCACCCAGAGTCCCGGGTGCTCAGGCCTGGTTGCTAAACCCTAGCCAGGTAATCCAGCACTCATCCCCGCAGACAGTTAATAGCGTAAATCCTTTATGGTTTTCCTGCATGGGACAAATGGTAATTGCTTTTCACTTACATGCTGTATGCTAACTAAGAAAAGTTAAGATGAATAACGAACAAATTTTACGTTCTAGTGTGAAATTCATTCAAGTAATTTCTGGAATGGTTCCCAAGGGCAGCAGATGACAATGCAGCCCATCAGAAATCACTATTTCTGCATTTAGCAGGAGAAAAAAAAAATAAAAGAAGGAAAGAAAAATGTAAGAACATATATGGCACATTGTTATTAGTAGGAAATATCTGTTAAAATTTTATTTAATCAAAATTTAGATATTTCCACATCTAAATGTTCTATCTACAAGGAGATGTGCATGCAAAATTACTATTTTCATTAAAATTTCCAGTAATATCCATTTGAAGTTTTCTGGGATGTGCTGCACTATGGTTATGTGCATTTTGAAACACAAAATATCCCTCACTCAACTCAAAAGAATTTTGTTCCTTGTATGTAATCAGAGTTTAGGTATATTGATGGAGAATGCTAAACTTTCTGTTTATATTTGTTTATTTCCTCTGCTATTAGTCTCTGCAGTTCCAAGGAAGTCTGGGAAGAATAAACATCATTGGCAGTTCTGGTAAATAGATTCTAATGTACTTTGTATTACTCAAGGCCTAATTTGAACTGCAAACCCTTTACAATAGCTTTTTTTTTTTTTTTGTGCAAGAATGTAAGAAAAAATGAACCTCTCTGTGACCTTGGTCTACTAGAATTAAGTTGTGGTACTGGCCTTTGGAAAAAAAAACAGAAGCTGAATATGTTTGATATGAAGCAACAGCCCTAGAAGACCTTAATTTACATGCCATAGTTAAAGTTACTTCTCTGAGGATGTGTTTTTTTGGTTCAGAAAATCTTCATTCCTTTGCATATTTAGGTGAAGTACAAAGCTTGACCATGGTCAAGGAAATCTGCATCTGTATTTGTACTTTTAAGTACATTTAGACTTCTTTATTGGTAAAAAGCTTGAAAATATCCACCTAAAATATTTAACTACTAAGAAAATCTCCAAATCACATTGTCTTTAGAGTTATCTGTCTTTTAAAGCAGTTTAATGATTTTAGTGCCTGAGGTTAAGGTATGTCTGTATATCATTTGGACAGTATATGAATGTTTTCTTTTATATGTACAAATAATTCACTGACGCGGCAACAGGGCTGCCCACACGCGATCAGTGTCCAGCTGGAGATGTCCCTGGCTAAATTACGGGGCTGCAACCAGCAAGTCGACGTAGCCATCGAATATAGAAGGGCTTTCTGTCAGGTGGTGCAAGGCATCGGCAAAAGAAAGAGAGGGGTCTCCTGTATGGGTTCCAACAGCTTTAATCCATGGAGGGTCCAGGGACAGAAGACAGGGAACAATGGTGTGCCCTGGGGTTTTATCCAGGGACAACAGGAGGTGGGGTAAAGGGGAACAACCAGTAGGGATTTAGAACTTGGGAGGAGCCAACTGGGAGAAAACCAATGAGGACAACTTAGGGGAGCAGAACAAAGGAAACAGCCAATAAGGCGTCGAGGAGGGAAGAACATTCTGGAAATATACATATACAAGGAAGAGAAATACATAAACATGGAGTCTTACATAAAACTGGGTGTTAACTGCTTTAACCAATAAACTGAGAACATACAAACTTAGGAATATTGGGAACGTGGGAACTCGCCATAAGGGAGGGGTTAGACAGTGGTGCTTCTGGTGCCTGTCCCCCTGTCTCCTGAGTCCCTAGTGGCCTCCGCCACGTGCACCGCAACAATTCACCCCAGCTGCTGCATTTTTTGAAGTTGGTGAAAACCAAGAGTGTACTTAAGTAAAACCACTGAACATCCCTGGCTGAATATTTTTTCATTTAACTGGCTAAACCATAAAACTTAGGATAGTTTTTCTAAAATGTTTTTACATGTTAGATCCCAAACTGCAGAATAATTTTTCCATTTCCTAGAGAATTTTTTATTTTCAATAATTGCTTTTATTTCAAAAATATAATAAACTTTTGATGGAATTCAAATCAGGACATAGTTTTACTTTGAAATTAAAAAAAAAAAAAAGTCCAATAAAAAAATCCAAACAAACCGAAATTATTCCAGGAAAATTTTGACAAAAGCCATGCAGACATATTAATGTAGGCCCACGTATTGATTTGTTCAACTTAAATGTGTGCTTTTAAATTGGGAAAGTTTCCAACAGATTCTCTGTAGGATACATTTTACCCCAAGAGGAGATAAAATGGTGGCAAAAAGCGAAGGAACTTTATCTTCCAATATGATATTTGTGTAAAAAAAAAAAAATCATTGTCAGATAAGCTGAGAAAACACTACCAAAACTGATGCTGAGAGATCAGATACAATAAAAAAAGGAACACACAGTGGTTTAACAAAAATGAGATACTGCTTTAAAAATACTATTAATTTATCTTGGACTGGTATGAATTTTAAGAGGTTTTTTCAGTAAGTTTAGAGTACCAAAGAATAAAATTAAACTGGTCTTTGACTGTGGATTGTATATAACAGGATAACTTCAGCAATTCAAAAATCCAGGGACAAAAGCCTTAGCTCTTTGAATTCCAGAGACTGAAGACTTCCAGAACTTGCTGTCAAGAGTAAATTCTCTAGGATTTCATATCAAAGAGGAGAATTTCTACCTAGGGTGCTGTTAAAGATTTTAGAAAGAAACCTTCACAGGAATTCATCAGTTTCCTAGCAGTGTCTCAGACATGAGGATATATTAATAACAGCTCAGAAAAAACACAAACAAAAAAGAACCATAAAGTACTGATCTTTCCTGGTTTAAGGTTTGTAACCCCAGAGACAGAAAGCTTGCCAAGGTATCAGAAAAGATGTTATCAAAGGAGAAATCTCGGCTTGACTTCTTTTCAAGAACAATCTTTGGGTGCTTTATTTGAATCAAAGTCTCCTTGTTTGGGATATGAGCTTTGTAATGCAGCTACTGGAAAACAATCAAGTAGGGAAAAGGGACATGTGGCTGCAGAATCGGGACAGGAACTCTCAAAGGAAGATGAGGGCAAACTGTTAAATTTCTCTGCTGTGTCGTTTCTTTATATCTTAAAGAAAAGCCTTTCCTCGGTCCAGCCTTCTCCCCTAAGGTCTTACCAGAGTATTGCAATTCTGGTAGTGAAATGATGCTGATAGCAGTGTGATTGCTCTACTTCTGCTATGCCAATAAAGCACATTCACTTTTCTAGGCTATTTTTAGTATTTTATATCTCAACACCATGGTATCTATTTTTAAAAAGTACCCAATCCCCACTTTCCATAGAGATAAACTGTTGGCCAAGCTTTTTTGTTATAGGTGAAATTTGAGCGTGGATGATTAGGCTTCACTGCACATTAAACAATGACAGAGTATATTTGCCTTAGAACTGCTGAGGATTTTGCCATCAATTTGTGCAGCAAAAATAAGACTGAGGCAGAATTTGGATGTCTGTGGACTGAAGTTACAATTCTAAAGCTGTCTGCAGTTTTGCTGAACTTTGCTGATGTTTCAATACCATTCTTTATATCAAAAATTAAACTTACCAATTAAAAAGGTTTTGAGTTTGGTACACTACTGCTAAGCAAGCTGGTATGATGGCCTATTTCAATGTTTTTTATCATACTAATAAATAAGATTTTGTTATTAATAAAATCAGATTGATATATAAAAAACATAAAGCAAAATATACATTTGCAATAGTGGCATAGAAACAACTATGGAAAAGTTGTTTGGTTTTTTTCTCTGCTGAATAGCAGTTGTGCTCTGCCCTAAACTAAAACACATTATTTCTGACTTTGTATTATTACTGGAAGTTTTTTTGAAGTCTTTCTTACAGTAGTGATGTACAGATTAATACTCACTGTTATCTCTTAACTGCCCAGATCAGTAACACTGGGCTTTAGTTTAGGAATCTGCAGATTAGGCTGAGGGACAAGTCCACATAGACAAGAAATTTTATCTGGCAGTAATCAATGAGGTTGTCTAGGGAAAAGAATAAAACCAGAACAAGTTTTCAGTGATATTTCCTTAGAATGTTTTCCAACCTGCCAACGTTTGATGGTCATGCAACTTTTGGTGCTATGAAATTAATTATCTTCCCAGTGATTTATGACTTTTTTCTCTCTCTGTGCAGAAATGTTTCCCATGTAAACAGCTAAGCAAAAATATGAAATAAATCAGCTGAGCAAGGGATTTTGAAATATACAATTTTGTGGGTTTCTTTTTTCTTCTGGTACAAAATTGCTTTTTTCATATACTATGGAAAAATGGATATTCAGATTTGCAATATTATTACTTTTTCTTAAGAAGAAAAAAAGCCAAACCAAGTGAAACCCTAATAACCCCACTGTCCTTTACTTGTTTTTCATGTGAACCCTTGAATAAACAATTTTTAATAAGGAAGTAAAACCATCAATACAGAAAATATGTGTATTTACATACCACATATCTGATTAGCAATTTTTTTGCCATTCCAATGTATTTCTTCATTTATTCCCGGTAGATAAAACCAATGTGGTTTCAATTCACATATTAGAGAGCAATGGCAATACTCTTTATTTTTGCCTGAGATTATTTTATACACATGTTCTTCAGTTATGGAAACACTTCAGATAAACCACTGATAATGTGCATTGAGCACCCACAGGAAATACAAGGGTACGTCACTCAGCTTGAGATGAACAGCATTTAAACTATTTTTCTTATAACTGCTCCAAGGAAAAAAAATCTGGTATTTGTTTCCCAAGATTAAAATAGCAAGCACACTATTGACATTTAATCTGTATTTTATGACAAGATTGTTTGATATAGTCCTATTGAAAGGACTGGTGTAGAAACCTGTCTCTGTAACTGGAAATAATTTTCCAGTTTTTAACAGGAGGCATAATTAACCAGAATGTTGAATGCTGTATATCACATTTTTTTAAATAACCTTGAGTGCTAATTATTGTGGTAAACCACTTATATGCCTCATTGACAGTAGTTGACAGTGTATATGGAATTTAATATTTTCTTTCCTTTTCTTTCTTTTTGTTTCTCTTCTCTTTCTTTCTCTTTCTCATTCATTCTCCTTTTCTCTTTCACTTCTTCATCTTCCTGTTTCTCACTTTCTTTCTCTCCTTTTTCCTTTTCTCTCTTTCTTCATCACAATCTCCCTCTAATTTTCTCCCTACCTTTCTATTTTTATTTCCTTCTCTCTTTTCACTTTCTCTCTTTTAAAAGTTTTATTAAAACCCCACAGTCTTTCTGCGTATTGTCAGTTTTAAAATACAGTTATGTGGGCTAAGATTTATGAATTAAATTTTGGCCTGTGAAACAAACACTAGAAGAGAAGTTTATAAGAAGAAAATTAACAAAGAATCATGACTCTGGGGGCAAAATTAAGCAGCTACAATCCCAGAGAGTAGGCATTTTAGGTGGCATACTGAGATATGCTGCCTGCCATCCTGTCCCTGGTCATCTTTCCTGACTTTGCCGATAGCAGAACAACTGCTGAAATGCAGTTACAGTTTAACCAAAGATACTTCTCTGCAGTAGATTTTCAAAGAAACTTTTTAAAGAGGTAGAAGGACCCTAAGAGCTTGAAATGTTCTATCACATCAGTGTATCCACCTACAGATAAAGAACCAGTGCTGTAAACAGCAGCCTGTTCAAGTATGGAGCTTAACAACAAGACCAGCTTTTCTACTGCTCACAAAGATCACATCTGAATAACACCAATTAGCTGTTGTTCTGGGTGACACATTTTTAAAGAGATAACCAAGTATGCTCACAAATTCAGCTATCCTTGGTTATCTCCCATTCATATCTATGAGACTATTCATGTTTTTAGACATTTTTTCAAAAGAACTTCCTTGTGGATATTCTAGGTATATGGGACTATTCTTATGATAAGAGAGGAGGTACTTCAAAGGATGTTGACTCCAAAATAACTTACAAACTATTGATAAAAAACTCATAGAGTTTTATCCTGACTCAAAACACTCACAAAAAAAAAAAGGACAAAATATAAATATCTGCCTTGTGAAATCAAGTCTGAATAAACATCTAGCTTTTGTGATGAAATTCTAAGAAGAGAGTTTCAGGATGGAAAAATGCACATTCAAACTGAAAATCATAGGTTGTCTGGCCAGCAAAAATTCCAGTGAAGTAGCACTCATGGTGAAACAAGTATTCAATCAAATATGACATGGCTGCAACAGGAAGGAAGATAATTTTTCAGGGGTGCATCACACTGTTTAAGCCAAGACTGATCACACACTTGAGTATCAAGACAATGACGCAGCCTTCTAAGTAGGTAAAAATCTCTGCAGTCAAGCAGGAGCAGCAACTGCAGCAAAGGTATAAAGTAGTCTGCTTATTCATTTTATTAAATAGGTGATAGAGCACAAATACTCTGTTTTAAAGAGTCACTGTGTCATATCCAAATGTGTTAAGTCAGTGAGAAAAAAGTATAGTTACAATAGTCTGTACAAAAGTGTTCCACTTAGCATGTCTAAATAATAAATGCAGATGTACCATCTGTGTTTAGAATGGAAGGTTGCCTACCAACAAATCCATTTTAAAAGACATTTTTATATATACACCAGGGAACCAGAAGTGAAAATAAGAAACATAAGAATACTTTCAGATGTATTCTAGAGTCCAGGAAGCCTAAAAAAATACTGCTAGAAGAGAGGCAAATCACCTATGATTCTTTCTTACATAGATGGGAAAATATGTATTTCTGCCTGTCACACTGTAGTGATGCTGTGTTATACCCCACATTTCCTACATGTTTCTGCCTTGTAGTCCTCCAACCTTACCAAAGGAAGCCCAGCTTCCTGGGTGCACATCCCCTCCTGAGAACACTCCTGAGCTGCTTTCAGGCACCTGCCACCTCCTGCAGCAACAGCTGTGCTGGTGGGTTCAGCGGTGAGCTGGGAACAGCACACACACCATTTTGCATGTTCCATGGCATACACACATTGACTGGTCACAAACAAACAATAAATTCCATTATGACTCCCTACTAATGGATATTTTTCCAATGGAAGTGTTTGTGTGGGCCTCTTACTTGTACCTACTTATTAATTTTGGGTTGTATTCATTTCATCTAATGCTAGATATCCAGGGTTTGGGCATTTAAATCTGAAGTAATCACTTAGGTTTCATTGTAGCATTGTTAGAAGTAAATAAGCATTTGGTGTCACAATCAATCAGCCTGGATAGAATAAATTTCAGGGTGACTTTCAGATTGCCCTCAAAGTATTCTGGAAGCATTTGCTTCCTCTTACCCAAATGCCCACCTTCCTGAGTGTCTTCAACTTAACTCTTTTTAGCTGAAATTTGCTCATTAATTCTGATTGCAAGAAGATAAATAAATTTATAGGAAAAATTTCCAAGTATTAGGGAAATACATCCCATGAAGCAAAAAGTAGGTGGACGTAAGAAATTATGTTGCTTTAATGCACCAGAAGTGATTTGGAAAACCATCCTGAAACCAGTGCAAACACATGAAAACTCCATATTCCTATGTTTGTCAATAGGGATTTTTAAGAAATTATCTACAATTGATAAAAACAATAAGAATTTGTAAAAAGAAGCCTAGAAAAGTAAAAATAATAAAAATAATTCTTACGATGATAAAAAGTCATTTCCTGTGTATCTCAGCTGATTAGGTAAGTCATGAGTCAAGAAGCGAAGAGGTCAATGAATGAGTGTTCTGGTCATGAGGACAGCATCCCAAAGTTATAAATAAATCCACAGTTACACATTACCTAATTTTTATGTATGTATTATCTCTCTGATGTTCTGTGATGTGTGTTGTTAGTGTAGGAATCCATATGGGAACATGTGAACATAATATGTAAATCTGGATATGCATTATGTCCATGAATAAATTTCTTAATCTTATTCATTTTAGTTACTGGTTCCAACAATTCTAACCCATAACAACCAGAAGGTGTTGTGAGGCTCTGTTCATTCATTAAAAGCATGAAATCTGCAGTGACAGATTTGCATGAGCAGTGCTATAAGTCTATAACTAAAAAGGAATTATGTGCTCGTAGGATTATAACCCATGCAGGGAAAGGGTTTTTTTTCTTTCTATTTGCATAATCCTGTTTCATAGATTTAAACCTTAATTCGTTAAACTGGGAAATTCCTTGTCAACATTTTAGAATACTAAAACTATTAATCCTTCCTGTTCTAATATTGTAACTGACACTCATCATCTTCATATTCTTTGTTTAAATTATCATATGTGTTGATAGTAATCCAATATTTAGAAGGTAAAATAAATACAGTGTTTCTTACTTCTATAGAGAAGAATTTCACTCAGAGTATTTGTCATATTTTGCTAAGATTAAAACATATTTTTCCCTTGCTTTTCTACTAGCTGTTGTTATCCTCATATTACTTTGTAAGTTTTGCTTTTAGGACTGGGGTTTTTTTGCTGTGTTTTAAGTCTTCTGCAGGAGAAGAACTTTCTGGGAAAAAGAAAAAAAAAAGAAAACTGGGATACAAAATAAACACTTCTCAGCTGAACCACCCTCAGCAGACCAGCGAACTCCTCCCTTAAACGTTCTGATATACGACTGTACATGAAAATCAGATGGGCATGAGGAAGTGATTCCATTTGCCAAATGCAGTTTTGAGCCATATGGAAAGCAGCTGCTGCTCAGACGAGCAAACTTCTGAGAAGCTAATTTGTTAAATCCAGACAGAGGACCTTGCAGTCAAAGGTAAATACATCATAGCACCTTGCAGCTTTTATTTGCTCCCATCACCACTGATAATGTACAGTCTCTTGTGACATGCTCCTTTCTTTGAGAGTAACCTGCAAGGCAGGCAACAACAGGACTCAACACAGGATCTGAGCACGTGGCATGGCTGAAACATGCAGTAAATAGGAAAATGGTTCCCTGTAGTCAGCAAATTACCACCGACATTTTTGGGAATTGTGAGAATCCTGATCTTAGATAGAGGACCACTCCGGGAAGATTTGTTTTGGGTTTGTGGTGTTACAGCTGCCACTCAGTGCTAACCTGTTTCTCCCTCAGTGTATCTAGGGGAAAACCTGCCAACTGATTTTATTATGAACAGTTGCAAGGGCTGTTAAAAATCCCACCTTTAACAACGTAGAGTACATATGTGAGCTGAGGTCCACGCTGTTTCAGTGACTGCAGCTTTTGTAGCAAACCCTAAATTGCTCTCTGAGTCTATAGCAATGTTTGCAAATCTCTTAAGGAGTCCTTCCTTTCCTTGGAACAGCCATGTCATATTTCTTACCATCCACAATGCTGCCTCATGGAGGGCCTGGCTGGACATGTCCAGCATCATACTCATTTTTGGGGGAGAGCTGAGGCAGGAGGCTTTGAGTTCTGCACTGAGACACCTTCCAGACATCTGAAACCATGACTCCAAGCCAATGAGCTGCATGTCTCAGGACTTGGGTTTTGAGTGTCCTCAACAGCACAGATTTCTGTTATGCCTTCCTTATGTAACTTATGTAAACATGTACAGAGAGATAACTTTTGCAGAGATTAGATTTACATAGCAACAGGTTGTCAGGAGCATGATTTGAAAACAGCAACTACCCTGATTAGTATGTGTATCTCTTACTTTGTCTTGTGACAGTATTTGATGTGCAATTTTTTTCATCAATTTAAAATCACTTACAGAGTTCAAGTCTTTCATTATAAAATTCAATAATGGCACATTCTTTTTTTCCACAGATGTGATGCAGATACCTGAATTAAAAAGAGTCACAGACTGGGTGAAAAAGAAATAAGATATTTACTGCCAAATTGTCTTTGGATAAATCCATAAAAACTAAAAGAGGGAGAAAATAGGAAGACTGAAGCCAAAAGGTGAGCTGAAAGGTTTTACAGTTCTAGTTTGAGCAAGGCAATATCTGAGAAAATGGCTGTGGGTACTTACATAGTTAGGTCAGTAATCACTGCAGTTTATTTTCCTTTTGGTACTTTTTATGAAAAAGACAAGGTAAAAGGATAAAATTAATTATGTTTAATTTTCATGTACATATCTGTCAAGAATATTTAAAAGTCAAGTTAGATGCCTATTTGGTTTTGCTTACAGTTCTACTTCATTAATTGTTTGAATATATTCCTTTATCTTTCACTCTTCAACCAGATATAAATCTGAAGACTTTTAACCTTACAATGCAGTAATGTTTTTTAGAGGCTTAAATTCAAAAGTGTTTGTAATTTTTGTCTGCTCTGAGAGAATATTGTTCCATGTCTTTTCCTATTATGGCTTTCTTAATTATATTTTTGTTTCTTTCAGCCTTTTTAGTTTTGCTTTGCAAATAATGAAACATTTGCTTCTTTAGTTCAATTAACCTCCATTCCACAGTAGGTACAAATCATATTCCCGTCTTCCCTTCACTCCTTTGCGGACAATAACATCCAGGAAATTGGATCAGATCAGAGAAATTGTTCAGCCTTGCTCCCTAATCTGAATTACCAGGAATTGAGATTTTGACTCACATTGCATTCACATCTACAGCTCAATTTAGACACAACCCATAAGAATACTATATTTATTGAAAAGTCTTTGCATCCTTCTAGATATCAGTGCTCCCTGAGAGTTTCCCAGTTGGGGTCAATGACTCCTAATCAGTTTTTATTTTGCCAGCTTCCTGGTGCTAATAGAGATGGACTACCAGAGAACAGCAATATCCCTCTATCCTTCACCAGAACAAAAGGACTTGAAGGAACACTCCTTCAAGCAGTGTTCAGTTAAATTTAAGTACCTAATCTTTTTCTACTTCTGTATTTATGACTGTTGAACAATATGATATTTTTCTGAGATCCACATGTAAGTCTGGGCATGTTGAACTGTTGAATTTCATTTTATTCCTAACACTTCAGTGCTGTAAGTCATCATTCTTACACAATGTTTATATTTAACCTTCCTTATGTTAAGAGTTCTCCTTAGACTACCTCAGGGCAAGATCCAGACACACAGCAGCCTTGCTTCTGCCAGATACTCAAACATCTGGACTAGAAGGATCTATGATATGCTCCAGGTAGATCATCAATGCAAACAATTAAGGAACTGGGACTTTTGGTAGTTATGAAGTATAAAGTGAC
The DNA here is from genome assembly GCA_013397115.1 of Edolisoma coerulescens. Classification (NCBI taxonomy): domain Eukaryota; kingdom Metazoa; phylum Chordata; class Aves; order Passeriformes; family Campephagidae; genus Edolisoma; species Edolisoma coerulescens. Next base: position 512,202 of record VWZW01006010.1, on the reverse strand, counting down.
ACCCTGTCTAGGTACACACAACATCTTCTAACTATTGAAAAGCTCTATGGAAACATGTCTAATTTTTATTCTGTAATCACTAATGAGAAATACTGAACATTAGTTCCAAATTACACTGTCTCTAGCCTGACAGTTACCTTCACCATGATCTACTGTTATCCTACTTTCACAAATCCATAATTTTATTGTAGTAAAATTAATAGCTTCCTTATGGCATAGTATCAAAACGCTCTTTGGATATACGCACTGTCTGGAAAACAGTGACATCAAAAGTTTCCTGTTGGCATGCCATGATTAACTTTGATAAACTCATTGTGTATTATGCCATTTTCTGTTTATTGTGAAATCTTCAATTACACTTTCTCCAGGTGTTCCATATTACAAAGGCTAAACAATTGTTCCTCAGCCACCCAAGATCTCATTTTTCTTCTTTTAAGCACAAATTTTGTGTTGTACAGCTTCTAGATATGAATTACAATCTTCAATCTGACAGAATCTTTATTATTTCTTGCTACATTCTGTGTCAGTTTTCTTGAAGGCCTGAAGTGATGCTTTCTAGCCCTCCCAAATTCAGCATTTCACTTCACAGCACATGGATGCAGAAACTGCCCAAAGACCTGTTGATGGAGAGACAGGAATTTTCAGACATGGGTTTAGATCTTAGGGAGTTTGAGCTGCTGTTCATAGAGGATTTTTTTTCCATTGATCTTAAAGGAGCATGGGAAAACCAGGCTTCTGATTACTCTGCTTAAGTCTTAACACCGGGGAAACTCTGTTTGCAAACAAATGCCCTTCCCTGCCCCTGATGTTCCCCCTGCCACAGTGCAGGATGGCATTCCAGCCCCCAGAGCTGTCAGTCCCTGCCCCAGAGAGGCCAGAGGACACATCTCCAGCCCTGCTACAATCCTGTACCTGGGCCTTGCTGAGCTGATGTCTCAGCCTGGCCTCACCACAGCCCCGTCCACACAGCCCTGCCAAGCCGTCAAGGACAGGGCCTGACCCTGATTACCGTCTCTGGCCTGGTTCTAACCCCCTCTTGCTGGCCAAAGTCCCAGCCTGGCCATGGCTTCTTGTTGTCTCCAAGGAGGTACCTGAAGCCTGAGGCTGGGAGTGCCTCAGCTGATCCCTGGCTCATCCCTCTCATCATTCCAGCAGTTGCTCAGTGGAATGTTGGGGTTTGGTGCCGTGTTAGATCATCTTTTATCTTGATCCCTCACTGAACAGGAGTCAGACTTCCACATTTTAGACATTATTAGAAAAGTCTTCTGCTCACCTGTTTTATTTTCCTTTATAAAGGCAAAACCATCTTGGCTTTTCAAAATTGTCTCTTTGTTCTTGCACTTTTTGACCTTTAAAGTAAAGCTTCCTTTAATGATCGCTCCTTCTCCCATTCCAGATAGACTCCCTGTTTACTTCTAATATCCTTTTTATGAGATGGCTGTTTATCCACTTAGGCCTTTGAAAAGCTTTCTCAAAAGTTATTTTCTCTCTGTATGAGATATGAATCCCAGATAATTTTTGTATGTTTGACTTAGATAAATTGCAGTTGAGTTCCTCGATGAAGTTTTTGAGCTATTTGGTCCAGCTAACTGCATTAATTAATTTTCCTAATTGTCAAAGTTTGTACTTTGGAAACAAAAACCAAAACAAATCCTTAGCTCCTGACCCATCCTGCTGAAGTCATTTAGAGGGGAATGAGCCCAGGATGGTAACACTTCCCCCTGTTTGCACAATGTATTTGCAAAGTGATTTATACTAGTCCAGTCAAAATGCAAGCACTTCTGTTGATATTGAGTTTAATTGGGCACAGTAATGACTAAAGGCTTTTAAAGGTCACTGCATCCAGATGTTCAGCTATTTGTCACCATCACCCAACAAACTTTCTAAATAAAGATAAATAAAGATAAAATAAAGAAACACTGCAACCTTCAACAAAATTAGTGTCTGGGACTGGTAGGATTATATATACTTCTGCTTTCTGGTTCCTGCAGAACACAAAAACTTACTGAAAATATTTTTTTTTTCCCCTATAGGGAACAATCTTTGCTTTATTTAGGCAAGTATGCTTTACTTGCATGAGTAATGCAATTATAGTTTGAAACTTGCAGAGTTTAGAGCAATTCTGACAATTTTCCCTTTCAATAATCAAAGTATTCTGAAGACTACAATGTGTGTAACCCCTTAACTTAGAAAGTTTTAGCAACTCCTTATTGGTTCCTCAGTGCAGTTTAGGTACTAATATTGAAAGTGGGGATTTTAGGTTTCAAAAATTCATAATTCATCCTAATGGAATGAAGGTTCATGTTCTTTTCCTTTGGTTTATTAATAGCTAATGTATTCATCTTTTAAAATAATTTTTTACAGAAATTGAATAAATAATTTCTAGAAAGAAGTTTTTATAAACTGACAGCCTCTGATAAAATTTCATACTCTTATATCAGATTTTCATATTTTAATCTAAAATAATTTTCCCAATTTTTTCTACTCTCTCCCTAAAAATGCACATGGACCTTTTAGATTTCCATAAGTTATCTTTATTTCAGCTTCTTGTATTATTCAGGTTTTGAATAAACAGAAAGAAATTTTATTCACTTAGAAACTAGTGCAGGGTTTAGTCTTTGGAGAACTCAAAAAAATCCATTAAAGTTGTTTTAATTTTAGGAGAGTTTAAAATTAATTTATTTAAAATGTCAGTTCTCAGCCTGCTCTTATAGACATAAGTTGGTGAAAATTATTCATTTAGAGCGAATGGTAACCTAAGTAGGAGCTGAAGCTGCTGCTGAACAATCATTCATCATTGAATTCTGTACAAATGCTTTTCATATGTAATTAGAATTCACATAATCAAATGTTATGAGAAGGCAACATTTCAGAGATCTTTTTGCTTATCATCTCAAAACTCACAGAAATGCTATGAGGAACCTGTAATTTAATCAGACATATAACATGGAGCATTCCTACACTGAAGCAGGAAAGCAATGCTATTGAATCTTCTTTTCAATCCATCTTTACCATGTTTCATCCAAAAGGCTGTGCTCCTTATTTATCAGCACTCTGCTTCCCCAGTGAGATAAACAGCATTCTTTAAAAGATATATTGCTAGAATTTACAGTAGAATTCATTTGCTGAAGTGATAAATTTAGAGCTAAGACAGAATACAGTCTCATTTAATCTGAGAACATTGTCACAATTTATGTAATGGGCTGCTCTAAAGGTTAACAAGAAAACATCCTATCTCTTTTTTCAAATGTCAGCCAAATATTTTATAGATTTCTCTCCATCCTCTCTTGTAGCCCCTTTGGTTAAATTAGCACAGCTGTCTGAGAGATCAGATTTAAGGCCTTTCAATGTTCCCTTGATCTGAGAACAGATTCCTCAGGAGTATTGCCAGGCAAAAGGTAAAGTGGACTAGTGAAACACATTATTTTCTGAGCACATTTTCTAAGAACATTATAAACATAGAATTCATAGGTGGGTAGGTAACGATACACCCTCTATTAAGAGACTTTTAAAATCTGGGAAACAAGCTTAAAGGGTCCAAAAGCAGATCCAGATAAAGTACACTGGGTCAATGCTCTCCTTTACTTATGGAAACAACCAGCAGTATTTTGGTTGGTTAGAAACCCAGTAAAAAAGCAGCTTAACAGGATGGCTAAAATTTAGCATCGATATTGAATGGCAATTAGTGTAATTTACAAAAGAAAAGTTTGTCACTTTGGGGAGCTCAGATGAAAATATGACCTCTAGGCCCACAGCAAGGAAAAAGTCTTTTCCATTCTCTTGTTATTTTACCTTTGCTGGCTGTTGAAGGGAAATTTTCTAAAATTACTCTTGTGCTCTAGAATGGAATCCAGTGTTGTGCTTTGGGCATGATGATCAAAGGTTGTCTGTCTTCTGGTGCCTCCACAAATGAGACCCTCCAGCCATAGACAGCTTCACCAATCTGTTTGAAAACAACCAACCACTGAAATAAGGGAGGACAAGTTTTCTTTCCTTGAGCTTATTTCCCATAAAGGCTAGCTATACTCATAGTAGGCTGCTTGGCTCAAGGAACAAATCTGAGTAGGAAACAAGGCCTCTTGACTGTCTGGCCACTAGTGCTGACACACCAAGTGAAATTAAATAAAGGTAATATGAGCACTGCTGACACCACCTCCTGCAGGTGGAAGGGAAATCTGTCGTCAAATCTCTGACCTCTAAACAGAAGAGGGGCAACGTAAGTTTCAAAGAAAAGATTTATCCTCATCCTATTCCCCCAAAGAAGAGATCTAATTTTTCTCAAAACCTTCTTCCGTGCAAAGACCCTCCATATGTGGACCAGCAATGTTCTTGGTTCTTCACTAGTCCCTAAAGGAAGTGGTCAGGGAATCATCAGATAAAACCTTTCTGTATCTAATCTTCCTATGGAAAACAAGTCAACATAGATGGGACATATACATATTCAAAACAAAGAGCTGTATTTTCGGTGTTATCATGGCTAATCCTTGTTTTGTGAACATGAGGAGAAATGGGCAAGTGGAAGGACTGGAACAGATAAACACTTCATTCAGTCTTTGAACTGACAGACCATTACATTTTTTTAATATGTCACAGATATAGAGAAGAAGAATCTTTGAATATTCCTAGTGATTTTGTAGGACCTAAGGTTTATTTGTCCATTTTCACCTGATCAGAGCAATTCAAGGACCAACAGACTGTGTATGTGTTAAAAAAATATATACTCTTTGTGTTTCAGTTTTTATATTGTAATACTGTCCCTGTTGGATCATTAGTAAGGATTTCACCTTTAAGGATGGCAACCAGTAAAATTATTTTATAAATTATTGTTATAAGCACAGAAATGTTTTATGTTTATACAAACATAAGACATTCATGAACATGAGATTATCGTACCTACGTAAATGGGAAGAGATCAATATCATAGTTGGAGCAGAAACATGGTATGTCTTATGGGTACATACTGAAGCACTTACTACAGATAAAGCAGTTAAAAATGTTATTCTACAGTACTGCTGTTGGCATCAGTCAAAATAAATGGAACCTACTTCACTAGGAATTGTCATCAGTTTCCCATTTGTGCTGTAAAATTAGCAACTCCAGCATTGTTGGGAATAGGGAGGAGAAGGCACACTACAGTTTAAAGTTTTTTGAGTTTTCAAAATGTTTTTTCAAACACTTGGTGCTTTACTACATTAGTTTAAGCATTGTGAAACATCCCATCCACCCTTGTAATTAAGCTACTGTTTATTTGTTTTTATGGAGTTTAAATTAAAACCATGATTTTTCCTACCTAAAGGGAAGCCAGGGTTGAGCAAACATCAAGAAAATCATAAAAGAGAAACTTCTGTATGATGTTGCTTGTTTTTTCCTATAAAATATAAAGGGTGAAATCCTAGCCTATTGAAGTCATTGGGAGATTTGTAATTGACTTTGAAAGGCCGAGCTTTCACCCTTAAGAAACAAGGCTAAATTTTCCAAAAGCAGTCTCTGATTTGGAGTGCTTGTATGTGCCTGCTTGATCCTTTGGTTGTGCTGAGGTTTAATGCTCTAGAACATAGACTTGCTGATGCTCAGCACTTCTAAAATAGGCTCTCACTTGTCTTAATTTGGATGCTTAAATCATCACTACAACAAGAATTAAAAGCTGCCTTTGGAAATTTTTAGCCTACTTCTTTAAAATGAAGTTCAAAAAAACATACTGTGCGTATCAGAAACTTTGTTATTGCTATTAAAATCAGCTGTGTGGAATAAATTGAGAGCAGAAGTGAAAATTGGCAAGAGATATGATCTTGCAAATAGCAGTTTTTCAGTGTTGCCCTGGTTTTTGTAACCCTGCTTCACTGGACATGTTGAAAAAGGGGGTAAGAGCTAGTGGGATATTTCCATCAGACTCTATTAAGAGATAAGAAGAGTCTGAAACTACAGAAAACAGAAGTGACATATTTACAGCACTCGCAAAAGAGAGGTAGAGAGGATGGATTTGTCTAAAGGGCACATTTAAATTTAGATTGGCAGTTTCATATTGTTTAAACAATTTCCTCATCACAACCTGTTTGGTTTTTTCCTTCCTGCACTCACTTGCTTACCACATTGCCATCAATCATTGCCACCTATAAGAAGATTCATATGCAATTTGAAATTAAAAATACTTAGACACTGTAGGTTGAATTTTTGAAGGTGTTCCACAAAATGTACATAATTATCTTTCCTTTGCTGTCTCCAGCAGGTATTACGAGTTTTTCTCATGTTTCCTCCTTCATTTTAAATACAGGGCATAGCAGATGAGAAAAAGGGAGAATTTTTTAAGAAGGAACAAAAGAGAAAGAAAGTTCACAGTGCAGCTGACTTCTTACTGGGATGGATTTAAATGAAGAAATTTGGCACATCTCCATATCACTGGAAGCAGAAGAGTTCCAGGGCTGCTCAAGTACGTTTTTCTTCTGAGGGAAATATGGAGTATTTTGGAAACCAAGAAATAGCCAATGTTGCTCTTTGTTATTTTGCACTGTATCAAATATCTACAAAGAAATCGGATATTTCCATGAGGACGTTACATACTTGACTTAAAATCCAACTCCTTCCTTTTTGCTACTTGAAAGAAGACACAGGCCATATTCTGGGATGGGTATATAATGACCAGGATAGTTATAGGGCACTGGATCCATGGGAAAACAAGGATTGATGTGGTTAGCATCACTTTTGATTCCTTCCCTTATACAGCTGAGATGTAAGTACAAGTCCAGAGCAAAGCTTATACTTGTATCTTCAGCATCTCAGCAGATGGAACTGTTTCCTACCAAACCTCTACTCCATTCCCGTTCTACACCCCAAAAGCAAAGAAGGAGTTTTTCTGGCAAATAAAATGAGATGAATTACTGGCTTTTTAGATACAGAATACTTCTACGAGACAAAATATACATGTTGTGGCTGGCCTGACTTGATGAGTGATTCTTAAGTATTTTTTTAAGTAGATCAGAAGTATTGTTCTGGAAAAGCAAATAAAAATATGCTTATGCTGATGTCTCTTTTCTGAAACACACTGAAGAAAGTAATTAGTTTCAAAATTATTTCAGTTATGATGTTTGCTGTTGAGTTCATCTCAGCTTAATGGGACATCCTCTTGGATATCTTTTCTCATCTCTTAAACTATAAGTGTTCTGAGCTCCAAAAGGCAAGATTTTATTTATTAGATTGAAAATCCATATACATATACTTTTTATCCCATGTTAAAAATTCCAACATCTCTTGTATTTTTTATGAAAAGGTCAGACCAAGAAATGGCTGGGGTTTAAAAGTTTCAACATGCCATGGAATTAGTAGACACTGTATTGCAATGTACAGTCTTGTTCCAGACAAAGCCAGATACATGATTTGAAAATTGCCTGATGAGTACTGTTAGGGCTGATTTTCTTCTCCTTTTTTTTTTTTTTTTTTTTTTTAATTAAGTTGTTTAGGGCTTTATTCTGTCTCCAGTTCATTTCACACAGTCTTAAATGTACTTGCACAGGATGAAATTAATCTGGGAGATAATAAACCAGTGTGTTTTCAGCAAACTTTTAAAGCAAAGGAAGCAAACCATACTATTATCTCTAAATTCATTCATCACTAAGATTTATATTTCAGGAATATAGAAACTATGAAGACCCTGTGAAGACACTACTAAAGCTTTTTATTGGGCAATGTCCATTTTTACACAATACAATGAATAAATGCAGTTTGAAATGTCCTTATCTTAAAAGTCTTTCATATCTGTTGCATACAACTGGAATTTCCAAAAGTTCTAACTTATTTTCCCCTAAAAAGGGAGACATTTTTCTTAATAATGAATACGGAAAAATGTTTTCCATATTCATGTGCACTACAGGAAGATGTAGACATTGTTTATAATCTGAAAATCTGTCAAGATCATAATCTGTCCAGTCAAATGCGTGCAGCTACAGCATGTTCTTGTGCTTAAGAGAAATCCTATGTAAGATTATTAAAAATGTCTGCAAATGGAAAGTCAACAAAATTGGACCTGGCTACACTACACACTCTGATACATTGGTGTCAGAAAGACCAAATCTTCTACTAAAAATCCTCCGTATTACTGCAAACCCTGGATGAAAATACAATTAGACTAAGAATAGAAAAATACACAAATAACAAAGTACTATGCATAAATATCAGAAGCATCAAAGTCAAAAATATTTTTTTTATAGAAGAGGAATTTTTAAAAGTAGCTAAAAAACGTGAGCCTGCAAGTCTTCTGTTAAACAAAATATTTTATTTGATTCCATATGATCTATATCCTGATTGATGTGTATGTATGTCTGTAGCTCTATGTTTTATTATGGAATTTTCAAAGGAGCAAAAGGAAAACAGGTAGCAATGTTCAAATAATACTGACTTTTCCTTCAACTCCTTTGGAAACCCAAAGGAAAATGTGCAATCTGGTACCCTCATTAGCCTGCTAATTAGTTTTGTTGAAGACAGACAGGAATGCTGTACTGGTTTTCCATAAAGGTATGAGAAGATGACATGTTTGTGACTACATTCATGTTACCAGAAAGAGTTTTCCAACTCAGTTATCACACTGACTGGCCAAACAAAAAATGTGCATCAGCACTTCGCATCCCAAAAGAGACATATTGTTATGGTTGAATTTTTTTAACAGCTTCATCCCAAAATTTGAACAACAGGACCAAATTCTGGCCTCCATTATACTGCGGCATATTTAATAAAGGAAAACTCTTTGTGCAATAAGGCATTATCAAGCAGATCGTGGGCCATTCAAACATCTCTGCTTCACAAATATATAGATAGAGTCTCATGTTGGATCTTAAGGACAACTGTGATGATTTTGAGGAATAATAACATTCACAAATGGATAAAAAAAAATGGCACTAATGTTTATATCAACCTTGTGCAAGAATGGAAGAAATCAAAATTTGGTTTTAATCCATATTTGGAGGGAGTTGGTGTTCGAAAATGGTTATTATGGAGATAGACTGTGGACAGCATTTCACTGACATCTTATTGTCGTATTTGTAAAAACATAGTTAGGCAGATATTCTCCTGAGGCCATTACACATGTCATTAATCATATTTGTAATTACATTATTAAAAATAAAATAAAATAATTCACCATGTCAAGAATCTGGTAGTGTGAAGATTGATATTTTTCCCTTTGATCTCTGTTTTCAAAATTGAAGTTTAAATTCATGTTCATATAACATCACATAAACAACAATAACAAAACCAACTGATTGGTAAAGTAAACAATACTTGAACTTAGCTTAAAATGGCACTAAAAATGCACATTCTTACTTTGGACATGCTACATAAGTTTTTTTATGACTTTAAAAAAAAAAGTCAATTCTAGGACTATATTCAGAGTTAGAATTATGGAGAAATGATGGTGCCTCACCATTTTAAGAGCTCAATTTCACTATATGTAAGGAAATAGGTCTTTTTTTGTGCAGTGGGGTCAAAAAGCTGTTTAATTGAATAATGTGAATATTATTCAATTGAATAATATTAATTAATAGAGATATTGGACTGATATTCTTAACAGCATAGAAGTTTAGACTTGCTTTGAAGGTCAACTACTCTAATTAAATATTGTATTCTAGCCTATCAGTAAATTTCCACTCTAAGCATTGTTTCACAACTGAAAAATTCTTCTTAGGCAAAATATTTGTTTAAACGCATCTGTATACTATATGGTTTGATCTGAAATCAGCCTCAGTTGCAATAGCTGTGAAAAAGTATCACATCAGCTGGTTGTGCTTTGTTCATAGGCAATGCTGCTTGAGTTTGGCATCAGCCTTCATTCTTCCGGGAAAGTCATGGTTGTGATATATCTGAGTGAAACCAAAGTGGTATTTTGCTTTCTGATTATTTTTCCCTTTTCAGTGATTGTGCCACTACTTTATTGTGAGAACATAAAGACTAGCAGAAATCATAAAAGCAGATAGAGAACCAGTAGAAGGCCATCTATTTCAAAAAAACCAAAATCAACAGAGAAATAAAAGTAATAGGATTCAGGGTGCCCTTTTACCCTTTAATTTTCCCCATGACTTGGTATCTCATGAATCATCTCTGTAAGGCACACAGCTGATGTCAGATGAGAATGTTCAGTCCCTTTTTTTTTCAAAGGGAACAATAAAAGAAGATGGTGACACATTTCATTTTTGAATTTGGAAAGTACTGCAGAGTTGATCCAAACAAAGCAATAGAGTGGTACAACAAAACATCAATAAAAGTACTGTCTTCACAGGAAAAAGTACCAGAGGAAAAGAAGTGTCTTGGTGTTCTAATTTTCCTCTCCTTTTTCATTCACACTATGAGATTATTGTAATTGAATTGTGTTAGAAATGTTTTACAGAGAATTGGTGAATAAAAGAGAAAAGCAATTAAACAGAGGCCTAACTTTGGCCTAATGTTTAAGCATGTGAGGGGTTCCATAAAAATTCACTTTGAATCGTATGAATAACTGGGATAGACAAGTCAGGCACTGAAGTCTTGGGGACAGAAGGGTTGAACTTCCTTTCCTGTGGATGTATCTGCTGCCAATATTATACAGTCCTACACAGATCTCAGATCTCACTACCTGGCTTTGCTCTCATTGCTCTCCATATGCTGCAAGCGTATTTTCACATAGTAACACCATTGAACTCCATATATAAGACTCTGGACATTAACTAAAAGTGCCTACCAATACTATTTAGTTCTTCTGTCATGTTCTGTGTGAGGTCAAGCCCACCAATCTATCCTTCAGATGAAAAGATCAGCAGATGAAACACATAAACTTTAGTTCTACAAAAAAACAGTAACCCGAGTATTAAGTGAAACAAGTACTCTGCGTACTCCTTCACTAATCATGTGCCTCTTCAGAACAATTAACAATTAGTACTAATGCTTGTTGAAGATGAAAATAGAACCACTGAATTTATATTGCTCTCCCCTGTGTTCTTTCTTTGTGTGCATTTTAAAATTCAGTTCTTTTTTTTCTGTTCCCTGGCATGAACTATGCAGGGCATTGATATTATTAGACGGAGTTGCCATTACAATAAATCACTTCAAGGATTTTCAAATCCAAAAGAAAGAGGTATTTGAAATCTGTTAGGCCAAGGAGACCTTCTACATAATTCATTGTTAAATGTAGACCAAGTCTCGACATACATCAAAACCAAGACAAAAACTCAAACAGTGAAGTTACAGTTTTGTTTGAGAAAAGAATTGTCTTCCAAGACTTTCTCGTGTCTTCCCTTTCTGCCCAGAGTTCTCTGGGGTCCTAATATTATAGATGCAGATTACTTACCTGGTAGTGAATGAATGCCAGAAACACCTAAATCTACATGTGTTAAAATTAGCTCAGATGAAGATTTCTAAATTTAGGTGAGGTCAAGCCCACCAATCAGTCCTTGAGATGAAAGGACCAGCAGATGAAACAACAGGGAAGAAACAAAAAGGTCACCTTTCATTCTGTTTCTTTCAGTCTTGCAAGTATGATTGGAGCTAGAGTTTTCTCTTTCCGGAAAAGTTGTTAATTTCTCCTTCAGCAGGAATCTCTTTGGCCTTTCAGATATATTTCTGGCTTTCTGTCAAAGGCAACAAGGAAAGCAAGATTTCTGTACATCAAGTTCACATATTCTTCATTCTCTCATTTTCACCTTCCCAGAGTGTTCTCTTCATGTTTTTGTGTCTTTAAGAGATTCACAGAATCACCAGGGGTATGGTGCTCTCTCTTTTCCATCTGCTGAACCAGCTGCATTATTCTTCCTTCCTCCTTATTCTGTTGTTTCTTCTTTCTCACCATCCTTGAGTGACTGTTCTTGTTTTGCCTCCTCAATATATTAATTCTTTACTTTTCACTTACCTCCCAGAACAAATGAATTGAGGCGATTTTGCAGAAGAATAGAGATGAAGTGGAAAGGAACATATAGATTTCTAATTATGATCCAGCAGATCAGTTAAACAATTAAAGCCGTTACTAGAACCGCTGTGGTAAATGGGCCTGAGATTTTGATTATGTATTTTCAAAAAAAATGGAGCACAACTTGAAATGACAGAGAAATGCTTGTAGCTTTTAACCACTGACCTATTGTCTTGTTGGTGGCATTATCCTGTAAGAAGATCCTGGTTCAAGGTCTGGCTTAAAATTTGAAAATTGCTGTTTTCTAACTAATTTAGGAGTCACAAGCTTATCATTGCTTGTAAATTTACAGCTGTTCTGTCCATCATCAACTTGCTAATAGGCAGTTGTGCAACTCTCAGGAGCCTGCCATAAGAAATAAGAGTAGTAGGTAGCTGCTACAGCTGGAATCCCATTCCACCTCAGGAGCTTCTTAACAACATTCTCGGATGTGTAAATGATCCATTAGTAACCAGAGGGAATTGCTACAAGCATAAAAAGCTACCATCACAGAATGAGATGAACCTTTCACATTGTGATGAGAAACTGCTGGAACAGACAATCCCTGTACACCAAATCAGCACTGCACAGGTCAGGAGAAGCAAATTTGCAAACAATTATCAAAGACAATTATCAAAAGCCACTGAACTTTGATGAAAGCCTGTTCTCTTATATGAGAAGTTTCATGGGATCTGTCTTATCTCTGTTTTTTCTTCTAAATCGTAGTCTTTATGACATTGTTGCTTTTACTTGCAGTTGTTGCTTTTACTTGCAGTTGTTGCTTTTACTGCAGATTAACCATTCAATCCAGCACATGAGCCATGGTAGCTTCCCTTTGAATTTCTTTTTCTAGCCTGGCTCAAAGCCCATTTGATCTTCCTGTTGTCCTTAATGCATTTAGTCATTTCCCTTCTTCTTGGCAGCCAGCTTCTCCCTGGCCCCCAAGATTGTTCTTCACTGCTCATTTCTCTAACTGCTCTGTCAGCAGCCCCACTGGCAGCTCCATTTCCTCATTATCAACCATCACACTGGGACTCCTCCTCTTCCATGTTTACTTCTTCATTTATTTATATGGATTTCTGTCTGCTGTGACTAGATTAACTATATAGAATTTACATGTCTGTGCTCCAGAGCTTTTAGAATTATGATCTCATTCGTACTCTTCTCCTATAGAATATCTCATCTAGAATAATTTGTCCATGAAGTCCAGTATAATCAAAGCAAGTTGTCTTCACTCCTTCCTTTAATAACCACCTCCCTCTAAACGTTCTGCAATGACCATTTCCTCTAATGCATCCATAATATAATTCCAATGTTTCTTCCTGCTTTCTAGTCATACATCACACAGCCATTGCCAGTCTCTTTTTCAAAGTGTACATTCCTTGACAATTTCTTATAGGGTCTTACACTATTTTTCACCCTTATTCACTGTCCCCATGCTAGGTTTTTGAGTTCATAGATGCATTGTTGGCAAATCAGACTAACTGAAGAAAAGAGGAGGAAAAACAAGGACCATTTAATAAGTTCTTCTCCTGGGTGATTGTCTGACCTCATTGTCATGCTTTCCTCTCTCCTCATGACTTTCTGGCTTGTGACACATTGAGTATAAATGACATACTCTTTTTTTTTTTTTTTTGGTGAGAATCATAGAAAATTCCTGGCCACATAATAGATAAAAATGATAAAAGCAATTTTTCTGGTTTTAACATAAAAAGGCAAAACTATTTTTGGAGACTCATGGGAAAGTAATTGGTAGAATTGTTGGCTGAGGTTACACCTATGCTATGTAATGGGGATTCCTTCGCAGATCCATCTTAAACAGTAATAAATTCTTAAGGACAATCACCATAAGGAGGAAAAAAAAAAAACAACAAAACCAAAAAAACCACTTTTTTTTTTTTTTTTTTTTTGAGAAGACACAGACATAGTCAGATCATATCACTTGATCTTGTCTGGTTGTTATTCTGGCTGGTTGCAATACCCAAGACTGCACTTTCACTTCCTAAACATTCTACCAGGGGAAGAAATCTGTTGATGACTCAACATCACCTTCAGAAACTACAACAATTGTTCTCTGAGGAGTTTAGTTCCTTTTCTTTTTCTTTTAGTTTGAAAATTGCAATGTGTTTTTAATCTCTATGCCTAACTGATCCAACAACAGTGTTAACAAATGTTGCTTTTCAAGCATGAAGTATAAACATCTGTGATAAAAGAAGAATTTTCTGGTATCTCGACTGGATTTCAAGTGCCATTGTTTTACAAGTCTCCACTGTTTTGGTTGTTCTTTTATTTATGGAGTACATAAATTACAGAGGCAGCTTTATCACTGAGTAAATATACAATGTGTTAAGAATCTAGGTGTGACTGATTTGACTAAATGTTAGTGACTGCTTCTAAACTAGTTAGCAAGGCCCCTGTCACAGTCAGTGCAAAGAAGCAGTCATGTCACTATTAAGCTCATCATAAGCTGGATATCTGAAACACATAAAAGAATTGTTCCCTTTTCCCTCTATTTATAAAAGAGGCCTGGAGACATTATTTGTGATGTGGATAGCTGTGATATACACATGTAACATTTACTGATAAAAATCTTATCTTCATTGTCACTGTGGGCCTAACTGTTGGCCAGCAACAACTCTACAGATATAGATTATTGTCACTTCCTCCAAGATCTTATTTTCTGAATAAAGACCTTTCAAGTAAACCCGATGACTGATCAAATGGAAGAAGAGCAGTCATGGTTTAACTTGACTTTGCCCCAAATTCACTTTGTAATTATGACATAAAATATAACCAAACCATGAAGGATTGTCCAAAAGCTACTATCAAGCAGCCATAGGTAAACTGTTTCCTGAATCAGAGCACAGACTGAGAGCTAGATGTACCTGTTTTCCTTTTCTTTAGCAAAACTCACCTTTCTGCTTCACAACCCAGTATAACCATTGACTCAGATCTCAGAAATATATGCTATCCAGGCAGGAGGACTTTATTTTTAATCTCTCATCTGTAAGTAATTCCCAAAGATGAATTCCCAATAGCATGTAAGCATGAATCATAGGTGATTCTGTCATTCACTGATGAGTTACATTCTATATGTTCAACCAAAACCCAAGTAACCTCTGAAATTGAATAAAATAATTGCTTCTAGGAGAATACAGATGCATTCTTCTGGTAGGTCTTACTGGAATGATGTCCAGGTTGCCTAGAAGGGCAGTATTGGCTGAAGGATAAGGCAAATTTTCTTCATCAATTATCGTGGAAAGTCTACCTATTGTAGACTCCAAAAGCTGGCAACTACCAAACAAAATTTCTAGAGGTGATTTGCCACTGCACATGCTTCATCCCTTATCTTTAAATCCCTAAAATATTTATATGTTCTGCTTTTCTTTCCATCGCTACATTCACCTTGACTTCACATATAGTGGTGATTTAATGTAGATGCAGTTTGAGTTGAAAATACAGTAAATCATGTTACTGTTCTGAAACTTGTTCAAAAAAGCATGTCTGTTCCACAGACTTAAGAGGATTTTTAAAAGAATTTGAAAGGACCTTCTTCTTTGTCATGGCTTATTTAATTCATTTTACCAGAATAGTGGGGTTAATGATGTCTTCTTGAAATGGGGAACAGATGTAGATAGGCTGTCCATGCCATGCCAGCAAAAAAAAAAAAAAAAAAAAAAAAAAAAAAAAAAAAATTAAAGAAATAAAAATAAGTGGTTCAGTTGTAAAAGTAAACATTTGCCTCTTCTAGCTGCATGAGGACCATCCAGCTTCACAAATGTTTTTCTTTATGTAATGAAATAAGTGTAAGAAAGGTAATCAATTCCATCAATGCAGTGGAAAAGAGAAGAGGATTTTGAGTGGAAATCCGTGAAAAATATCATATAACACAAAATTGAAGGAATTCTGCCTATGATGCTAAGTACCTTGCTCTTCAGAGTTCAGATACATAGGTAGTTCTGAATGCTCATGTTTTTAAAGTCTGCCTATCAGCTTTTCTGTTGTTACTGAAGTCTCCATTTTTAAAGCTTGCACTTCTGGAAGCTCAATGAAGTCCTAAAAATGAATTTCAGAATCTAGTTCTAGCCATCTGGTTTTGAAAATGTTGGTTCAAAATGTCATGCTTTTGATTGATATCTAGCTCACAGGGAGATTCATTTGACAACACAACACGCATTCTCTTAAGGTCCTGTACAATTTTCAAACAGCAAAACATGTTTTCAAAATTATGCTAGTAATTGAGCACGTAATTTCCATTAAAATGAGTATGAGTGGGATGTCCAAATGATGTGGCATAGAATTACAAGGCACTTACTTTCTTGGTCTCTTTTATTACTGGCCAGAATATCATACAGTTCTATCTATCAACATATTAAAAATAGGCACATTTCATGTCACCACAATCTCATTAAAGTTATCAAAAAATCTCAGTGTGCTAGCAGTTGAAAACTTACTTTTCATGCCTAACCTGACCATTTCATATTCATCTATTCTGTGTTCTGTCCACCTCTCTTTATAGCATGTTTCTACTCTCATGACATGCTTAAATAAGAATGTCTATTTGAACATAGTAAGAGAAATTTTAGAAAAATTAGGAAAAAAAACATTGCATCCAAGCCACTGATTTTAGGGGCCTCAATCCTTGTTTGGAAACATAGTGGAAGCTGAAAGCTTAAGTTGTTTTCCAAAAAAAGAGAGAGTATGAGTGAAGCTTTTAAAAAAACTATTTCCATTGTTTTACTCAAAATCCACTTTATTCTTCCCTCTAAAAGAAGAGTATCCTCATGAAATAAAAAGCAAAGCCCTTCTTCAGGCATCACCTACATTACTAGTAATTCTGCGGATTAAGCAAGCTCTGTGTCATTGTTTGGGGCCATTGCAACATCTAATTTTGCATTCCTAAAGGGAGCAAGCAAACTTGATTCTTGAAAGCACTCATAATCACTCAAGTCACACTTACGACCCTCCACAGTGAAATACTTTATACTCTATGTGAGTATTCAAGAGGGAGAGGGAGAGCTGGAGAAATTCAGTATTGTATGGCACATTTTGTATGAAATTTGGAAAATGCTTGAACTAATGGATTTATTACATTTGGCGTTATGACTCCCATAATATGATTTATTTAGTAATTCTAATCACCTCAATCAAGGATCCTTTTGAAACCAGGTAATCTATTAAATGATCTGCCTGGTAAGAACTAAACACCATCCTAATTTCAATTTTTAAAAAGGGTAGAAAACACAAAAATAATGTAGAAAATTCAAAAATAGCTACATTTTTGGAAGTTTTGTGAAAATGTGGAGTGCATTAGAAAAGAGAAGGAGAGAATCCTTGTGAAAGAAAGGCAGACAGAGCTTAGCTGTTCCCCAACCCTTTTGGAAGTAGCTGTATGTCTGGGTGTGCAGAGTATCATCCAGCTGGGCTGACCAGACATTCATGTCTGTGGGTCAGGACTAACCCTTCTCTGTATGTAGGTCTAGAACAGACCATGCTGGGGGTGGACTAACTCCCTACATGTGCCTCAACTGGCTGATTGGAGCCTTCATATTCCATATAAATTCTATCATTCCTGTCCTGGGGAAGAATGTAAATCCATAGGAGATCAGCCTTGTACTGCTCATGAAGCAACAAAAAATCCTGGTATGAGGTCTGAAATGTATTAATCACTCCTACTAATGATCAAGAGTAGGTCACTAGGTAGACTAGATAGTCTAACAGAATTTCCCATTTTTAAATAACAGGATTAACATAAAGTGACTCTATGGGCCTGGGTTAGCCACTGGTGCTATCATTAACTAGAAAAGACAAAATAAAAGTCCCAAGGATTCAGGAGATACCTAAATTTTGAATTACTCAGAGGTAGACCACTCAGGTTATAAATATATTCAGGAACCCAAATTACCTCAAGAAATTGCCACACATGTGTATATGCATTTTAAAATTAGACTTGATTTTTCCACTGTCAATGGTTTCAGTCATTATCGTATAGTTAGGTGAAAGACCCTTTACATGTAAACATTGAACTAGCATTGATAGTCCCAGAAAACTTGCTTCCTTATGGCCTTCTTATAGGCTGACACCCTGTAAATAGCAAAGGAAAAATAATCCTATTTCCTAATGATTCCTTTTCAAATAAGAAATCCTGGGGGGATGTCTTGCAAACATCAAGAGAAAGAATCTGTGTTTTAACAATAATGTCAGTAGCTGCCATAAGCTATTCTCTCAATATGTTTTTGATACTATGATAAAGATTGAAAACTGTCTAAGCAGAATATTATCTGCTTAGAGAAATCCAATAGCTACTGCTGCCAGTTTACCTTTTGAAAAATAAAGGAAAATTTGAAAGCATGCCTTTAGTTGTTCACTCTCCAGTTCACAAGTGATCCCAGCTTTCAACGTTTCATCTTCTACAGAAAGGGGCAATTTCCCAGAAGTGCCTATCATATCTCTATCTGGTCCAAAAAAAAAGACCCTCATGATATAAAAGTAACTATGCTTGCAGAGTTTGAATTTGGTTCATATAATAATTATAGGGCATTCCTTTTAATTTGCCCTTTCACACCATTGTACAGCATGAAAAAAAGAACGCAGATTACACTATATTAAGCTGAGTTATCATTCAGATAAAAATGCTAAGGAAATTCACCGGAAACATTCTTCTGTGTGGTTACATCACTGACGTCAATTCAGAAGTTCTGTGTATTTCAAGAACAGATGTCAGTTTTCAAATGTTTTGTTTTATAAATAAATTGGCTTTTGACCTGAGTAATTTGATAGCTGTACTTTGGCCGTAAATACAATTACTTATGGCTAAACAACTGCAAATTTCCAGCTCTGAGATGTGTTGACTTATGGAAATGCATGACAAAAAAAAAAAAAAAAAAAGGCAGAGACCAAAATTATTTTTTAAATAATTCTTTTTAACCAACATGGTGAGAAGTATGACTGTATATGCTGAGATACAATGAATGAAATCTTGGGGATTTCTCATTTTACCTTACATATTTTCCTTCTTCGAAATCTGATCAGTATGCTAAAAAACAAAAAAAACCAAACCAAAACAACAAAACTCCAAAACTTCAAACCTGAAATGGAGTGATGCAGTCTAGAAATGTCATTCTCTAACCAAATGCTTTGTCTTGGAGAGAAGAAGTAATGCTGCTTTCCTGTCACTGTTTCAGGTGAGTTGTCCTTTTCCAAGGATTTTAATGCAGTATTTAGTTGGCGTAGAAAGCTGTAGTTGCCACAGCAGAAGGATCTGTGATCAGTTCAGTCAAGGGCTCTGGATCAGGCTCACAAAGCCTCACTGAAATGCATCAGTCCAGTCTTGTAGACTTGCAAGGTAAAATACAGATTAAAATGAGGGACAAATTCCAAAACCAATGTAAAGAAATTCAGCACTCAGTGCCAAACTCTGAATGGATCAAAATTGGACTAATCCCATGCCTGCCATCCCAAAATCAAGTGATTCTGAAAATCTATTGCCATAATTTTATGTTAAGGTCTAAGTGACACTGACACCTCTCTACCAGCTGTCAGTCTTTCAAAATGGAGTTGCTCAGTGCTTTCTTTTATTTTGTGCCTTGGACACTTATTGGGTAGATTATCTATTCTTAGATTTGGTGCTGCAGATGAAAAAACTGCCTCCTGAGTTCATTTGCCTTACAGTCATTATACCAGTTCTGAAGATTTGTATGGATGGGAAGAAAACAGTGAGTGAATTTGCACCCTCCTGCTGAGATATTGCTTTTCCACAGTAGACTTGGCTCTTACAAAAATTTTATCCTGGAAGATGATGAATCTGTTAGTTTTGGGAGCTTTGATGTCCTCCTTTTTTCTTCTTCAGTGACTTCACAAGGGACTATCAGAGAAATGAACCAAATGTTTGTTGAGAAAAGACATTATTCTTAAAGCAATTACATATCTAGACAAAATGCTCTAAATACAATTAGTAGATCTACTACAAACGTTTCACTAAAAATGTTTTTCTTTGAAAATAGCTGCTTCAAGAAGACATGCCCATGGACCTATGCTTTACAATCCTTTTTTAATTTTTCTTTTGGTGGGTGGGTATTTTGTTTCCTATTGAAAGAAAACAAAGCAAAAAGGCAGAAAAACTGAAACCAGATAAATCAATAGGAAAGGAATAGGAAAATCTTTGTACATCTGGATGAAATGTGTTAGCACAGAATTTCAGAGTTTTTCTGTCTCTTTCTTGCCCCAGAGACAACTCTCTTTGTGCCAGCTCTACTTTTGGAAGAAAGGGGAAGGAGTAGAGATTCCTAAACTCAAGCAGATATTGATAGGACTGATAGCTTGAGGATTGCAACAAACTACAGAATATTACAATCTCACTGTTACTGGATATCTCAGATCAAACCCTAAATCCAGACTGACCATCCACCATCCAGCAGATTATTTACTCTGATTAATTCTAGAGGAGCTGAAACTCTTTAGGTGGCTGAGGACCCAGTTAATTCCAGAGTATCCTGAACACCTTGCAGTGTGAACTTACTATGTTCCGTTCCTGAACGGCTGCATGACAGACAAACACTTGATAGAGGCACAAAGACTACACTTACACCATCAAATTCATAGGCAGAAGACAGTTCAAAACACATTAAAAATTCAGGCTTTATATGTAAGAGAAGACACTTTAGAATAAAACTGACTGTGAAAGGTACTATAGAAGTGTAATGTAGGGTTTTCTTGCCTGAATCTTGTCTTTGGTCAACGACCTGGTGTGAACTTTCCTTGACCATGTACCCACAAGGTCTCCCTCACATAGAACAGAGGGATCTGTAAACTATGAGGTATATATCAGCAGCTCCATTAGTGGAACTCTTTATAACTGAATGCATAGAAAACAATAAGGAGAAAGTTCAGTGTTGTTTTGTTTTGTTTTGTTTGGAAGTTTTTGGTTGCTTTTGGAAACTCTACATCTTGTCTTCACCATCTCTTACCAAAGGTGCTAGGAAGCCTTAAAGGTAAAAAAGTATTACAGAGCTATAAGCTTGGAGTGCCATTTGGACCTTACTTCAGTAGAAATGTTATGTTATTTATATGTAGAAGAAATTAATAATGACAATACATAATATATATTAACCCTTGGAAAATCCCTTTTCATGGTATATGGAACTGACATTGATTAAAGGAGAAATCCCACATGTGTTTTTGTCCTGTTCTAAATTATTCAGGTCCTGGCAAGACAGAATTTCATGCACATCCAAAAATAAATAAATCTTTGAAAAACCAACTGATTTTCAAATGCTGGATTTTGAAGGAGGAAAAGAGAAATTGTATGTCCATCCACAAAAATTAGGAAAATTAATTTATTGTTGGTTGGGAGAAGATTTGTTCCTTTCTGGAAAACAGAAGGATTTGCCTTGTTATCTTAATAAATTCCAAACACTGGGAAATGTCAGAATCACAGACGGCTGAACTCTTCTGTTTAAATCAGTTTTAACTCTCCTGCCTGGACTACCTTTACAGAATTCAATAATTCATATTTTTAGAACCCAGTCATTTCCACTGAGGAAGGATAAAGATTCTTAGGAGTCAGACACTAGGTAGACCGAAAGCTATTTACCATAAAGCTGGACTAAAAGTTACTCTTTTTTGGTTACAGAACTGCACAAGCCCTGACCCACACTTCCCCAGGAGAGTTCTCTCACTGACTTCGGTTCAACTCATAGCTTTGCTTTTTCTCATTATTTTAACTTTACATCATTCTCAGTACTTCACCTCTTGTAGGTGTTTTAAAGAATATTAATGAATAAATAGCATGGCATTACAAATTACTGCAATCAGTGTAAAACTTCATAGCTCCAAATAGGGTTGTGATTCCTCTTAATAGATGATCCCCTGCCCTGGCCCACCCCTAGTCTAACAGGGCGTCAGACAGAGGGTAGCACTACTACAGTGTGATCAGTGAAAGGTTTATATATGGGCAATGACATGAAATTATGAGATGGTTTGCCAAAGGTCCTACAGGATATCTGTTGTTGAACCAGGCATACTGCACAAAATTAATCTGAGTACACAGCTACATAGCCTGTGCTACTGTAAAAGTGTACAGCTGTCTCTTAGAACACAGAAGCAGGCATTTTTGGGGTGAATGTCCTCTCATCCTAAAAGGAGACGTTAAACATAAGGTAGAAAATGTCTAAACCCACCACTTTGATCTAGGCAGAAAGCCAAGTATTGAGCTCAACAGCAAACATCTAGAATACAGACAAAAAAAATACAGGGAAAATGGATCCCACCGCCTGATTTTATATTACAAAACTGCTCAGCTTTTCTTTGGCTCTTCTTTAAAATTCCCATTTTTAAGATGAGAATTTTTAGATGTAAAAAAAGGGGGAAAAAAAGCCAAGAAAAGAAATAATATGGATGCTTTCCCAAATTCTTTGTAGACAAGAAATTATTTGAATGAGATTCAGAATCCTGATTGAGCAAGTGAAAAGGCAGAATTAGATAACTCAGAAAGTAATCAAATCAGCTATATGGCATTGGGACCTTTTGCATGGCATGTCTTTTCCTTTCCTAGAAAGAGACCCCTACGTTCTCAGTGCCTCAGTCCTCTACACAAGGCTTTGGCTTTCTCATATACCATTTCCTTGTACTTTCCTTGGACAATCAGTGTTATATTTGTAATGGCATCGGTGTTCAACCATGGTCCAAATATTTTTCAAGCATTCAGACATCTCTGCAGTGGTAAAGTGTGGGCCTTTACCACAAGTCCCTTCAAGGTAAAAAAAAAACAACTCAGCTCCTACAAAATACCTGTCACCTCCAGCGCCCTTAACCTTCCCTGGCTCCACAGTTCTCTACTAAAACCACAATCTCATTCTGCCTCATAAAGCTGCTGTTTATCTTGCTATTTCCCATTTCTTTCTTTCCGTGTTCCAGAAGGTTTAGGTAAAGGTGACGTCTTTGGACTGCAGGCTGTTGAGGACATGGCATTCAATTAAAGCATTACGTTACACAAGCTGTTACATTCCAGAATACCCCTTTATGACTGATTTCACAGAGCAGAAGTGTTATTACCTGGAACATCTTCATTTTCTTTTTTCAGACATGAAGGAATAGATTGTGATAGCAGCTGATAGTGTGAAAAAAGGAGGTAAATTCCCAAGTATTTCACACAAACTGTGCCTCTTGCTGTGTAGAATTGTTCTGACATAGGTGGTGTCAGGCTGCTGGCCGGAAGGCTCTGAAAAACATCTCCCAGGACTTCTTCTCTGACAACCTGACATTGTATAGTGCTTTACTCTACTCAGATCAGCTTTGGACTATGGAATATGGACCTTTGAGTAAAAAAGAAGCTGTAGGCAACTTCCAGACATGTGGGCACTATAGCTACATGGGGAATCCTAATGACCAAATATTCAGGATTCTCAAGGTTTTCCTTTGCTTAGTTTTCAATTAAGTAATTAGTTTTAAGAACAAACATGAAGAAGCATTTATTCCAATGGGTATTAAATTTTGGAAGACTCTAGAACAAATGCTTTTCTTTAAAAAAACCCAACTTAGGAATTCAATAGAAACCTGCATGGTTCCTGGCAGAGAAACAAGCTTCAGAGCTAAGCTTTACTCACAACTCAAAGCAAACCAAATGCTCAGCCTTTCTAACTCTGAGAAAACTTTGGCTAAGTTTCTATTATGTACCTCAGTTTTGCTAAAGATGTAGAATACCTGATTTTTTTTTTTAACTAAAGACGTTTTTCCAAGGTAACAGAAGCCAAAATTCTGTCCATATGTCATGACTGAACATCACCCAATTTTCCTTTCTTGTCTTCATGCTATTTACACCATAAATGGTTAGCATTAGAAGCAGCTGCAAACTAAAGTGTGTGTATCTAAGCACTGGTTTATTGAATTTGCATTTTAAAAGCCCACAGTCAATTTGAATTCAAAATATGCAGCAAAGCAATCAAATTATCCTTTTAGCTTTCTTCTCCTCAGTCAAAAAACTGCACACATGGAAAACCAATGGCCTAGTGTTAAAAACTGATTTTTTTTTTTTTTTCCCCGAGCTTATAGGGAGTTTCAATGCCTTTGCAGCCTGGTAATCTGAAATGAGAAAGCCAAAGGACTGCTGAGCTGTTATTTCAAAATCAAAATCCTGAGTAAGAGTCATGGGTGCTGGTGCAGCCAAGCATAGACTTCAACAAAGTTGTAAAGATTTATACCGAGAGGGACTGTCTTCCTGTTTAACTGGATCATTGTCAGATAAACTGTCAAGCCATTTTTTTCTTTCCCTGTCCATCTTTCCTTTTATACCCTCTGGCATAAACACCGAGTTCTCAGAGTCACCAGGGCACTGTTTTGCATGAGGGATGTTTCCACTTTTAATGACTGACTCCTCTTGATACTGGTACCATGCTGACATTGCTGGAGGATTAAGGCAGATACTGTTAGTGTGGATTTCACTTATTAATGGCGTTTTGGCTTTTATATCAAGACTAAAGTACTTGGAGCAAATGAGATGCCGCTCACAATTTTGTGACTTGCATTTTCTTCCAGGAGTGCTGACTCTAGAAGCTAAGTTGCTGAGATGCTGCTTTCCAAATCCTGCCTTGTGGCAACCCAAGTCAGTGATTTGCAACAAGAAAAACTTGCTTGTGAGCCTGCACCCACTCTGGGATGTGGCTGGTCTGCTCATGCAGGGTCCCAGCCTGTACTAGGCTCAGAGCAGCTCACAGCTCTCATAAACTCGCACTGCCTTTTCCTTGGAGCCAGCAACACAGCAGTGTGGGCGTCACACTGCAAGTATTTATTCCTGCCTGACACATCTAAAGTGACTTAGCTGAGCTGCCTGCTTAACCTTTCCTGTTCATAATACCTGGGGGAGGTGAATGCACTTCGTCTTTGCCATAATGGTTTAATATCATCTCTCAGCTCTTTTTGTCTTTTTAGGCAGGCTCTAACTTCAGCCTCAGGCCCAAACAGTGCTGTTAGGGAGAGTCCTGCAAGTGTAGTTCACAATTGCTGTACATATTTCCAGCACAAAGATAAAGTAGCCCTGAGCATCCCGCCTGTAGATGAAAGTAGGCAAGCCCTATGGGCAGGGAATGCATTGTCTCAGTACTGAGTGTGAAATGGGAAACTACAGTCCTATTAAAAAAATGAGAAAATTTAAAAAAAAAAAAAAGCAGTAATTAACTGTGTAGAAATGCCAACAAATTCTGAGAGAGATACATTTTATCCTAGATGAGTTGTGAATATGAACTGGGAGTGCGACCCGAAAATTTTAAAGCCAGAGAGCTTATTATAAACTTTTGGGTCAGTCACCTGCATTATCTAGGTTGTACTTGTGCAACATGGTCATGCATATTCACATGGTTGGGTTTGGGCCCATTTTTTTATAAAGCTTCTCTTGTTTCTTCCCTTAGGCTGATTGTAATTAGAAATGGGATCAAGGCTCTGAAGTACAGAGTTGGAGTACATCTAATGTACCCCACATCCACAGGGCTTTGCAATTAGCATTTGCAGCTGGATCCATCCACCAGCCTCATTTTTAAATTCAGTCTAACTTAACAGAGTAACTAGAGAATTGTCCCACATTAGGAATTTGGCTGGTGCTACATGGTGAAACAGCTTTATCCCTGCAATCCCACTGTGGAGGTGTACCTTCAGCCAAGGCTGTAGCCTGTGGTGAGCCATAGATAATGGCTTAGGGAAACTTGCCTCTAATCTAAGAATTTTTAATTATTTGTTTTACTGTGCAAGCTTTTGCCTGAACTAGTCTTGCCATTGAATTCTTACTTCCCATTCACCACAATTAAAAGAGCAAAATGTTTGTGGTCTTGAGGCCCAGACTAACTGCTTCTGGCCTACAGGAACCCTGCAGTGCCCTGGGTTATATTAGGAGGATGCTGAAGGGACTAGGACCCCCTCTGCTGCTCTACACAGATGGCATTTTGGTTACAGACAGGATGTGACCTTCATGTTGGAGAATTTTCCTCCTTTCTAATCTGCATGAAGCAATTCTCTTCTGATACATCCCATAGCAACCACTCCAGCCCAAACTGCAATGATAAAAGCTGGTTTTATGATACTGCAGAAGTTACTGATGTTATGGACAAAGCAGCATCCCATGAACACTGACTTTTTGTGTGTAATGGCTCTTGATAACTTAGCCATTCCCAAATCTCACACCTGCCATTTCTAAGTCCTACACAGGTACTTTATCACTGCTAGGAGCAGTTGTCTATACTGTTATAGTTGAGAAAATGTAGTAGTAATGTCATAAACCTGTCAGCATAGATTTAAAACACGAAGGAGATAAAGGTCTCATCCAAAAGGGAAGAGAAAAATAAAGTTTCAAATCTTCACAGTTTAGATTAAACAATATTATTTTGAAAAAAGCATTCAAAAGCACTATTCTAGTGCAAGGATAATAAACATGTTTTTATTACATATATACATGTGCCTTTTTTTTTTTTTTCTCTCTGTCATCAGGAGAAATTATCAGGACAGGACTGGAAAGGATAATGAAGGCTGACCCTACACAACAGTTCCCTAAGTAATCTAACAGGAATAACATCTTAACAAGGCAGGCAGAATTTACAGCCTGGCCTAGGAAGACAACAAGGGAGGTGAAGGTATCAACAATCCCACAAGAGGTAGGTTGCTACTATCAGGACCATCATGTAACAAATTAGCAGTGACTGTCCCTCTGAAGAGAGGTCCAGGGAAGCTGGACAACTCATAACTCTGTTACCACAGTCCTTTCTGGCTTTAATGTGATATCATGTTGGAGTTTTGGTTTGATTTTTGGGGTCTTTGAAGGTTTTTTTTTGTTCTTAACAAAGAATGGTCCTTCTCTAGTGTGTGTGTTGGAAACAGTGAGCAGCAAAGCTCGTCCTGATCTTTGATAAGTTCTGCGAGGAGAAAGGAGACCCACTGAAGTTCCCATGTTGACTATGAACCCTTTTCTTTGTTATTTTACCGTAAGCAGAATATCAGCAAACTGATGTTTCAAACACTGCATGTCCAAACTGATGAGATGCTTGATGCCACACTTGATGAAGCTCAGGTATTTTCAAGGGAATGGAAAGGAGTAACTACCAAAGGAATGATAAAATACTGAACTTGGAGCAATGATCTCAAAAGTGTATAAAAGAATAAGAGTTTAATTTCTTTAAATTATTGTTATTATTTCAGAGCATAAACTTTTAAGAAGGGGGAGTGCTCTGACCTCAATGTTTCTCATGATTTAACATGCAATCCTCAAAGAGAAAGAAGCAAATTATGTACTTTAACGCTATTCCTGTGTCTAATGCAAGAATTTTTGTTTAGATAATTCAACAAATCACGCCAGCTTTCCACTGAAGTCAGCAGGACAGCTCACATGAGATGCTCATGTGCCCCAAGTTTTCAAGATACTGATCTCATATATTCATTATTTATTTATATATTGTTATGATATTCTTGTTTCCGTCTCATATTTGTGTCTTCCTTGAACTTTAAACAAAGCCTCTCTCCACTTTATGTGATTTTGCATGGAGAGCAAGATGAGTATTGGGGCATGGATATGAGCAAGAAAAATATATCGTTAATCCATTTTCACAGATCTCTGTAAAAAAAAAAAAGGGTCACCAATAAAAAAGAAAATCACATATGTCTTACATTACCCCACATTTGTCTTCCTAGCACAGATTGTAAATGCTGCCCTGTGGTTATGAATTATATTAATTTATTTGCTAAGAAAGTGTTCTGAGAAGCTTCATGAGTCACCCTACAGTTTCTGGTGATTGCTGGGGCATATGGTTTTGTGACAGGAAACACTTAAACTACCAAACACAGCTGTTTAAAAAACAGTGTAATACATGCAGGTGCGTGAAGGGAAGAAATAAAAAAAGAAGCCCCCTCCCCGCCCCCAAAATTTTTATTTTCGTAGAAAAATAAGAAGAAAATGGATTTTCAAAGCTAAGAAACCAAGTTACTGAAGAACAGAGAATCTCAAATTTAGCTGATAAGTTTTTTATAAATAAAAACCACTTTGTTTTTATTGGACTAAAGTACTGAACTACCACTTAATGTGAGAATGAATTTCGCCTAGATAACAGGACCTACTAATCTGCATAGACAATAAAGGTCCAAATAAAGGTCCGTGTTTTCAAGTTTATTATATGGGGGTTATTATCAGCTGATAAACTGTCATTAAAACAACTGTGCCTGGTATTAGTCTGTAGTGATTCTCTTCATCAGAGGTTTAACACCGTAAATTTCTCATTTATGAATGTGATAGTTTACATTTTACATTTCCACACCGGAACTGTCTTCTCTGGTCAGGTGGTGGGGGTCAGAGAGACACTTTGGGGCATGACATGGAATAGCTCTGTGATACCATGACCAGTTAGCAACTCCAAGAAGGTCCACTGATGCTCTTAAAAAGCATACCCATAACCATCCTTTCACCTTCCACTGGATCAGGTGCTCAGAGACCCACCCAGCCTGGCTTTGAACACTTCTAGGGAGTGGAACCTCTCTGGGCAACCTGTGCCAGTGTCTCCCCACCCTCACAGCACAGAATTTTACCGTACAGTTTTACAAGTCCCTTTTCTAAAAATAAACTAACAAGCAAGAAAACTGGAAGAGTTATTTCATAGCCTTTACCTAGGTTTGATGTGTCACCAAGTGTCACATAAGTTCTGATATGTGGTATGATAATGATTCAAATAGGTTTTTATTGATAATATTGCCATTTGTTGAAATAACTTCAAAAATTCTTGTAGAGAACACAGTTTGTCCTTTTTATTATTTTTTTTCTTTTTGGCATCAGGAAAACTGCAATTGAGAGTTTATCATTCTTAAAATCACTATTTTTTAACTCTTTAAATTTTTTTAAGAATAAATATATGTAACACTAAAAAAACTGTAAAGACAAAATTAGCAGACATATCTCAAGCATTAAGTAACTTCAAAAAGAAGAATAAAAGAATTCTCACTGTAGAGAGCAATGCATTATTTGTTAAATACTTTTATTCAGTGAAAGCATGTAAACATACACTTGGCTTCATGCATGTGCAGTGTTGCCCCCAGCAATATAGTGAAACAAGTGCTAAATTTAATTCAGAAGCTTCAGTTCTATGGTTTTCAGATAATTGCCTGCAAATATTGTTTGCTGGATCAACCAGACGGCCTTACCAGAAACCTCAGAAAGCTTTTCCATAAATACTTTTTTTTCTTTCAGGACAAATGTTTCTTCAAAATTTCTGCCACCAGAAATAAGATGAGAACTTTGTCCTTTAATTGTTATAACATACTATTAGTAATACAAAAAGGGGAAAGAGACAGCCTGCTACATATATTCTACCTCTACCAATCACGGTTGTTGAGTCAAAGTTGTTAATCTATTTGGCATAGTTTTATCATTCACAGCAGTATATTCTTCAGCTTTTGCCTGCTTTTGAGAGAAAAATAAGAAGAAAAGAACCCATCATTGTCTTCTAATATCCATAATTTATAACTGTACAGACTTTAATTCATGTTTTAGTAATTGAAATATATTTTAAAAATACGTTCAGCAAGTGATCTTCCTTCTCAAGCTCAATCACGCTTTCTTAAGGTTAAGTCAACAACAGTGGAACCCAAGATGAAAGATAAATCACCTTTAAAAATATTAATCATGAATTGTAAGAAAATATGAGACAAAATATCAGTGAAGTCATTTAAAAAATATTCAGATCATTTAATAGTCCGCATCTGGTTCTATTTCAAATGCAAGTCGGACATCTACAACCTTTGGGTTAGTAACAGATGCTGTCATGAAGTTGATCTTTTTTGCATAAGCAAAAGCTAAACAGAATAATTTCAGGCCACCCAGTGCTTCCAAAAGGCAGTCGCCTGGCACAGCCAAAGATTGCACTGGTCCATGCAAAACTATATCCAGACACTCTAGACATACTTTTCAAATTTTATCATTTGTGGCTTTAATTATGAATTTCATCTGTGAGGTTTTCTTCTGACCAGTGGTGAGCAATGCCTTCAGAGGTAGAGTCTGAGGGTAACTCCCTGCGTGCAGAAATGTTTGAAAGGTGCCTGTAGGTGCTGCAAGCAGCACTGCTGGAGCTGCACTGCTGAGCACAGGGGATGAAGTCTGTGAGCAGCCTGCATGGGCCAGGGAGGGGGAGAAACGAGTCAGGCATGCAGGTGACCAAGAGCAATTGTCGCTGTCCTAAATGATGCAATGAAGCATATGGATGCCAACCTCACTGGATATCAGCATGAACCTCAGAGAGTCTCTGCTTGTGCACTGCACGCTGTGCATCACCCAAACAGAGTCTGGCATCTCATGGCTTTGTATCCATAAGTGACTCTTGCTGCCATTAGCTCAGAGAAAGAGAAGCTATCTTTTCTAGTCTGGCTAAGATTCCCCCCCCAAAGAATGGTTACTGTCCTTAAATAAGTATGTCTGATTTTTAGAAATGTTTAGATTGTATCCTTTAATCTGCTCTTTCAGTTTCTGCTCTTGAGAGGGAAATATTGGGCAGTGTTGAAAATACAAACTCTTCCTTAGTGCATTATGATGCACAACAGTGTCAGTCTGTAAACCAAAACCAAAACCAAAACCAAACCCAACCAAGCAACAAAAAACCCAACCAAACAAACAAAAAAACCAGTACAGGACTACTTTAAGTATTTAACTTTGGACAAACAGACCTTTAAGTTTTAAGTAGACAGTTAATCTATCATGAGCAACATTGTAAGAGGGAATTGAGTCCCTACCTACAATTTAAATATGACTTTCCTGGTACAGAACAATAGAATTTTTAAGTTTGGCAAAGACCTCTAGGCTCATCAAGTCCAACTGTTAATCCAGCATATCCATGTTCACCACTAAGCCATGGCCACTCCCACGTGTCTTTCAAATACCTCCAGGGATGGTGACTCAATCACTTCTCTGGGCAGCCTGTTTCAATGGTTGGCAACCCTTTTGGTGTTGAAATTTTTTCCCAATAACAATCTAAACCTCTTATGGTGCAACGTGAGGCCATTTCACCTCCTTGTGTCACTTGCTACTAGATAGAAAATACTGACCCCCACCTTGCTACAACCTCCTTTCAGGCAGTTGTAGAGTCTGAAATGTAGAGAGAGCAATATAGTACTGATTGAACCACTTTGTTTTTCTCATTTGATCAGATTTTAAAGTAGCTATTTGGTTCGCCAAATCTGACTTTAATTTTACCAAGAATTAAAGCTGTGTCTGATAATCTATGAAGCCATAGCTATTAAATTCCTTATAAAAGGAATTTTAATAAAAACTTCTGTAACTATTAGAGAAAGCTTATATCCAATATAGCACTCATTTCATGTTGCACTTCAAAATGGAAGAGCCGGGCTTTGTTTTGATACAGGTTCATTAAACACACATCATAAACTTTGGGAAAAAAACACCAAAACACAGTGCAGAAATATACTAATATGAAACAAGGACTAATATTGTGTTTCCTAATGGCATTCAATTCAATCATACATATTTTTTGCTGCCTTTTAAAGGTTTATAATCTGGATGTTCTGGGTGGGTGGGTATATTAAGCAGGGAAAAAAAAACCCAAACAAACAAACAAAACTATTCCACTGTTAACTGCTGTCATCCTCATCTGTGCTGTTTTGGGACTTGATTCTGGGATCCATTGGATTGTGTAAATCAGCTGAATTGCAGGCAAAAGCCTCAGATATGGTAAAGGCAGTCCAGGGTTAGTTACAGCAGGGTGACTACATCTACGCTATAAAATAGTGGATACAATGTGGAGCATTCCACACTATTCTGTTATTTTTAAATGGCTATTAAAGCTATTAAAAAAAAAGAGCTCTCTAGTAACAGAATATCCATTTACATGAGACAACTTCTTCTGGAAGCAATAAAGGTGCCTATCTGCACAGTGCCCAGGATAGGTTTTCATTCAGAACAGGCCCATTTTCTATTTAAGGCATTTCACTCAACTAGAGATTCTAAAAGATCAAATATCACACTCTAGGTTCTCCTTCACGCTTTGCAAAGGAGGCCTTACGTGCAAGCTGCTTTAAAGCACAGTTTTACTCATGTCATCTGCCAGAATAAAGCTCGGCTCTTTGACCTTGGAAAGCAAAGTACACAGGCAGGTTGGGTAGAAACCCATGGGTAGCATCTAAAAGACATAAAAATATTTATGTCTTTGTGCATACTTTCCCCTAAAATCGTAATACTTCAAAATCTTAGTTTAACACCTATATCCCCCAAGAGGTGTGAAAGCATTTGAAAGCTATTGTCTCTGACTTACATTTTTTCCCAGTGAAATTTTAGGCAGCTGACAGCTCACATATTATGTAGTTTGTTGAATTTCTGGCTGCTAATAAATGGGGACAGGGAAACAGATACACCTGTTTGCTCCACTTAGGTGCAAAGCTCTTCCCACCACCCCCAGAGAATTATCAGGCAGTGCTGGCATTGCTCAGCAATCACCTCAGCCTGGTGGGTGCACGTGCACCTTGGGGAGAGCAGGAGGCACTATTCTGGTGCCAGACGTGCCTTCTCTGCAGGATGTTCTAGTTAAAATTTACTTTCCTCTTGGCCATGTTGCCCTCACAATTTTGGTTGCACAGCAAGTCAGGTTTGAGAAAAGGAGATTTTATGAACTGTAACAGAATCTGAGAGTTAAAGCAATGTCCAGCTGAAATACAACCATTCTGTCACCACTGTTCTTCCATGCTACTCCCTCAGCTACAGGGTTATGCAAAGTTGGATACCATCACATGTGGTTATGGAATTTTTGGTTGATCAATGAGCAACACATTTTCAAGCCATGAAATAGTCTACTAAAACCAAATCTGGGGTCAATAATACTTCCTATTCCTAATCCTACATGTTTAGATTTCAGCACAATTGCTTTCCTTGTGGATGGTGAGACTTTCCATTCACTGAAAATTAAGGATTTATTTTAAAGCTTGACGCTGTATGACTTGCTAGATTAGAACTGGACTTAAATATAAAAAATCAGAAAACGAAAATTCAAGTGATTAATGACACAAATATCCTTCTCAGAAATGTAGTGGAAACATTGCCTAATTTCAGAATCCCAAATCATAGCATTTATGAACTAAAATGTGGCTTAGTCAGGCTTTGGGGCCCCAAACACACAAAACTGGGATGTCTTGCACACAGTTACAGTTACATACTTAACTTTCCAGAACTCTCTAGATCTTCAAGTTCTACCTGTCCTTCACTTATTCTCATTCCATAATGAAATAATAACAATTTCTAAAAAATAAAATTGCATTAACAAAAGGAAAACAAATGCTTAAAGCTGCTTACTCTTCTTCTTATTGCAGACACGTCTTCAACAGCCTGCTAGCAAGACCATTCAAGGTAGCCATCCAACCTGTAGTCTAGATTTCACTGCTGCCTTTAAATATAAGTGTTCAGATTCCCTCTTCCGTAGATATTCTCAGACTAAAGAAAGACTAAAACCAGACTACACTTTTGAGACAAGTACTATACGTGGAAGTACATGATGCAAAAGATGAGTAACATCCCCTTCGCCACCACCACTATCTCCCCTCTTCTTTGGAAGGCATTCAGTGTTGGCTCAGACTGTGCTCCAACCACAGCCACCGAACAGGCTCCTCTCAGAGCCTGGAGTTTGGCATCTCTTCCACTATGTCTGCATAGCAATGGCCTTTAAAGCAGATGTAGGCCTGTATCATTCCCTGGCAGCTATGAGCCTAGATTTCACAGCTGCCTTGCCTTAGGGGGAATCTACTGAGCCCAGACATTGATCCTAGGAACTAGGTTGATCCAGCAAAGCAGAAGAGTCGTTTTGAATGCACATGTCTCCACTGCTTTTGTTTTTTCTGGATCTAGCATCCTTATGCCTCAATTTCCATAGAAATGTGTGCATGCAAATGCAACTGCAGTTAAGATCCCCAGGACCTGGTCATTGGGATAGTTCTCCCTACTCTATGTCTGTATGACATGCATCTCCCCTGTTCAGCCCAGGAACACAGTGCTCACCGAGTGAATCCCACTGCAAGTAGTTTAGCCCCAGGTTCTCAAAGGTTCCCTGCCTGTCATTTCCCACACTGGTATTCCCAAAAGATGTCAAAAGCAAAACCTACCATTATATGGGGTCTTTTTTTTTTTTTTTTGTGCAGACTACTGCCAAGCAGGAGAGAAGAATGCTCCTAATTTCTAACCCCCTTGAAATTAAGTATTACAGTGTCTTTTTAGGCAGAGCAGGCCCTCAGTGTCCACAATTTTCTCTTAGAGTTAATTAATTCCTCTGGATTAATTAATTCCTGAAGATCCCAGAGCTTATACAGCAAACTGACTAACCCGTACCATAATGAGCACTACTTGGACTCTCAAAATAGGTTACAGGAATAATACATGCTAACCACACATACCAAAACATTGTGCTGCTAGTCAGTGTTCCAAGCATGTTAATTAACCTTTCCATAGTGTCTGTATTACAATGCTCAAAAAATTTATTTTTTAATAATCAAGCCACAGAACAGAGGCTGAGATCACAAGAGTCTGGGTCACAAGAAGAGTCTGAGTTAAAGCCACAAAAGTTAAAATGGAAATTGTGAGCGAGATTCCATTTCCAACTCCACATGTTTTATTTTGTTTATGAAATAACTAATTCAGTGGCTGAAAAAAAAAATTGAAAGATACCCTTGAAAAGGAAGAGTGAATACCACTGAAGTCCTATATTTCATATTTCCTTCTCAAAACAGCTGTCATAAACTAGCAGTGCTAAAAAAAACCAAACAAAAAAGTAATGGACGAAGTAGAAGATGCAGATTTTACTTAATATGTTAACTCCTCTCTTTGAAAAGACATACAATTAAAAGAGCAGTAGAAAAGTCTTTTTAAAGAATTCACCTTCCAATCATTCAGGCAGATGGTTGGGCCTTTCAGCATATGTACCTAGCTCCTAAACTCTGTTGACTGTAGAGTAACTCATGAGCAATTGACAACTACAGCTAGGTGAGACAAATCACAAACATATTTATCATTTCCCCAAAGGAAACACTTATTACCAAGTTCAAATACCTATTCTACACAATATGAGATGTACATTCGGAGGTCTAGTCAAGAAAATATTTTTAACATCCAGAGGAAAAAATGAGATTCAAAACCCCAAAAGAAAGAGAAGGGTGGGTGTTCTATTAAAAGGGGCCACTTTGCTAAAAGGTGTTTGGCTTTCTGAACAAGGTTTCAAAAGGAAAGGCCAACTCTTGAGAATGTGATAGTCTCAATCAGAAAGAGAGAAATTATTATACATTTAAAACAATTAGGAGAAATACAGTTAGAATTTGGATTAAATCATTCTCCTGAAAAAGTCTCATTTTTCTTTCCTCCTCCCCCATATACACTTTGTGAACAAAAGCTCCTAAGAGATTGTTGGAAAGACAGACATTTTTTTCAATGTCTTTTGCAACAGACAGAGAAAATGTTGTACCATTTAGGGCATATTTTTCAGTCAAACATTACAAGGAGCACTGGACTAATAGACATGACAATGAAGGGATTTTGTAACATCCATGTTGTATAATGTCTTGATTGCTGTAGATGGTTAGCAGCAACAGAGTTGCATTGGACACTGTGAAGTCATCTCTCAAAATAATACAACATGACAGGACAAATGCATTCTGGTTTGATTTGCACAAGGGATGAATATAGAATATCTCACTGCAGTGCAGCGATTCCCATATCAAACTGAGGAAATCAAAGATGCTTTTAAGTTCCAGAAGTGTGAGGGAAAATCCTTGTGTTGTCCAAGAGTGTCTTCTCCTTAATAACTAGTGTATTGTAATACAGCAATTAAACTAAACATGTACAAGAAAGGGATTTGGAGGGTTTTTTTATTTCCACATCCCAATGGCAGTCAGCCTACAGAAAACATGATAGAGTGCATCCAGCATGTGGGGATAATCATGTAGTTAGGAAGCAATGTTTAATCTAGTTGAGGCTGGTAATCTCTGGATGTTGATGCACAGAGTCATGTACCGCCTTGTAGCATTTCCACATGGGTGATCTATTACTTTGCAGCACTAGAATCTGCATTTGATTTCTTATTCTCTTATCTACTCCTCAGGGATTCAGTAAATCCATCAGAATTTTACGACTGCCATTTTCTCTGGGCTGTGACACATTTGCAGTCAAGGATTAAAATCGGGCTGCTAAAGCAGTTGCCACTTGCAGCTCTCTGCCCTGCACTTCTGACAGAGATTGGCACCACAGGAAGTCAGAAACCCAGCAAAGCACCTCCTGAGCACCCCAAGCCTGTTTATTAAGGTACATACACCCACTTTAAATGTAGTACTTAGCTAAGAACATCAGCAGTACAGAAGCTGACTGAATCATGACTCAGTCTTGGACAGAGGTGGGGGCAACAACTTGGGCAGGACCCATCTGATTTTACTCTGCTTCTCCATGTGAATGAACTCTTGGATTTCAGCAGTGTTTACAAGTTAGCAAACAGCAACCCTTCCAAAAGCAATTGTTTCAGGACAACAGGGTTACTTCAGTTGCCTCAGACTCTTATTTTACTGAGAGCTTTACAGACCCTCAGTTTTCATTGGTTAGATTTTTTTCCACTTTTTTTTGAAATTTTTAGTCACAAATGAAACAGAAATGAAGGTTTGCTGTGCATCCTTCTCTGAACCCCATGAAGACCTGCATTAAGTCACTGTCTTCACTCTCTTCAGACACTTGGGTATAATTATATGAAACCCAGAAGTATTATATAGGAAGTAATGTAGGCTCTTATTTACATGTTTTTATTATACAGATTGAACAATAAAATAGTTTGATTTTAAATGATAAACTTTTATTCTGAATATACTGTTTTTGCACAATAATTAACACAACAGTTCTAGGATTATAAACTTTTTATAACATTATTGTACAAATTTTTACAAAAAAAATTTTTTTTCCAGGCTTGTCAAGTTCCACAAAAGTGTCAAGAGAACACAAGAAAAGGGAGAAAGACCTGCTTGCTTCGTAAGAGCAACCAAGTCTTTTTTTGCAGAAACGCACACTGAGCATTTCAATAAAAATATCCCAGAAAGCATGATCCAGACATTCCATACAACACAAGAGAAGACAGCTTTGTCAGATCACAATCGCAATTTCATGGCATCTGAACAAGACAGTATCCCTTTAGCCTCAGTGAAATATTTCTTCAAGATGATGTTTTTCTTTTAAACTATAAACAGGACAGATGCAAGTAGCTGGGAAGAGGGTGAGGCTAACTTTTCAGAACTCTTGAATTGTTTTCAGACACTTTGTTTTAATCTTTTTACAATAGTGTACAATGAGTATTAACAATATTAACATTGCGGTATGAACAAAATAATAATAAATCTGGCCTTTGTTAAAGGCTTGGATGTCTGATGAAGTTAGGGTAAAATTTATCCTAAGAAAGGAGTTATTAAGATTTCACCTTAGGTCGACATTCCAAAAACACCAGAGTGCATTGCAGTGCCCTGCAGGCATTCATATATTTCTTAATTACCAGTGTGCTAGCATCTGAATTTTTGGATCAGTGGTACTGAGGTTGTGTTTTGGAATTAAGTCATATTAAGCATGTTTTTTATGTGTTAATGGGAAAAAAAAGGTCTTAATGTCTCTTCAGTGACACCAAAAAGCTCTCAACCACAGCAAGTAACACTTGGGTTGCAAAGGTCACTTAAAAGGGATACTGCCTATTTGAAACCAGTAAGGCCAGGTTTTAAGTTAATAAAAGGAATATTGTAGGAAAACTTACAAATGGCAGCAACACTGTTGTTTTTGTCAAGTTAAGCAGTAAAGCCTCAAGCATTAGAAATATGAAAAAGATCATACTAAAGTCTTAAAGGTACAGGACCTAAAAATCTTGTCAATCAGACCTGCTATGTCATGTTAAAAACCTGTTACAAATATGGACCACGGTCAGTGTTTTGGCAGTAATGCTGGTTGTTTAAATGAAAAAAACAGAAAGAAATGAAAAAAACAGAAAGAAACCTTTCATGTTAAGTCCTCAGATCATGTTTTGCATGGTACTATGCTGTAACAACTTTAATGGTGGTTGTTTTTCAGATGTACAATACACTGCATGAATTCTTTGTAAACTGAACCAGTCCCAGCAGTTCCCTTAGTGCTGTTTAAAGGATTTGAGCAACCATCGACAGAACCTTTTATCTGACTTTAAAAACTACACATTTTTACAATATATTGTATTAAAAATATCTTAATTTAAAGCTTAGGATCAAGGTTCTTCTTTCAAAGACAAGAGAAGATGACTGTGATGCACTGTGAGAGTAAGGATAGTCTTCTGCATGAGAATTTGTATTTATTCATATGAGTTATTTCTATCAGACTGATATTCACATTTTGAGATAGCAAAAGTTCAGATTGCATTTTTGATCTATGTTTTGCATTTTGCAGACATCCGGGTATTTAAAAAAAGTCTTGACCATCACTTGGACATCTTCTAATACATAATTTCAAAGTATTTTAAATACTTACTATTTTCTAAAGTATTAATCAGATTGGTATAATGTTGGCGAAGTGTTTATATGGAAACATATTTCTTCAGGTCGTATAGAGGGGCAAAGGAGAGGAACAAAGGACATTTCCCTCTTTGGATCACCCAGGAGGGGCTATGTGTGTCCAGGGCATGGGCTTCTCCCTCCTTTTGCATTTGAGCACTCTAAGAGAAGTGGGATGAGAGCAAAAGCCACAGATGTTTTCTGTGCCAGCATGACTTTGTGCCATCTTTCTTTCTCCCTACAAACACTGATCAAATGCTTACTAAGTAAGTCCAAGTATGGCCTACCAGCATAATCAAAGTGTTTTAAAATGTTAAACAGTGTAACTTGTCCATGAAGGGTTTCTTTTGGGAAGCTAAGTGAAAACTATAGAGAACTTAATATACTGACAATCTTTCAAGAAATTAAAAGAGCAAAACACAAACTAATGTATATTTAAATTAACCTCAGAGTAAAAGCAGTGAGTGCAGTAAGTATTGGCCTAATCCTACAAAACTTGCTCTTCCCATGAAATGTCAACTGACCACATAAAGAAAAAATACTGGATGCAGTCCTGGCATTAGAAACACTCAAACCAATTTTTGTATCAGGTGGTAACTGGTGCTAGGGTGAACAGAACTGTGGCACTATGACTGGAAGGAAGAGCTCCAAGTTTATCTTCACCCATATTATCAACATTAGCTCACCTTCCCTGAGGAGGACCTGAAGTCATCCAACACAGTTAATTTTACTTTTAACCCCACAACATTGGTAGATATATATTTTTAAAAATCTAGATTTCATCACTGAACAAAAGTTCA
Source organism: Edolisoma coerulescens (assembly GCA_013397115.1). Classification (NCBI taxonomy): domain Eukaryota; kingdom Metazoa; phylum Chordata; class Aves; order Passeriformes; family Campephagidae; genus Edolisoma; species Edolisoma coerulescens. The sequence continues at coordinate 472,971 of VWZW01006010.1, read as the reverse complement.
GGATTTATTTTTTTCACTCACTGTATTCCCAAACATGAGAAAATACATAGCTGGAGCCAAGGTACATGAGAAACAATGAACCAGCCATGAGTACAATTACAGTAGACATCTGATTATTCAAGCCATGCCATGGCCTTGAGTAGCTTCTTCAGTTTTCATAGGATATTAATGCATGCCCAATCATTTTTTTAAGCTTTTGGCATGATCAAAATTATATCAATCAATTGCCAGCATATACATACTGATGTTTTGCGATTTTTATTTTTTAAAGAGCTAGTGTATTGTGCCATATTAATATTTGCATATTGCAGTTGTTAGCAGAACTGTACAATACTAGCAGAGTTGCACATTCATTGGTTTAGCTGTCTTAGCTGTTTAGTTCTGAAAACTAGGAAAAAAAGCACAAATCATATTTTGCATCAACACTATGCTACACTGTAATATTGTCATTTACTGCACCAATCTGTATCACCAATGAGGTTGTATAGAAACAACTTCTAGAGTTATTATTCACAATCAAGTATCAATGTGCATACATATAGATTCAAGGCTCCCCATTTGTTAATATTTTTTCTAATCGCAGCAACCAGGTCATTTTGCTGTTAAATATGCTATTTTCAATAATAAATAGCAACAGCATAAGTTTTAATATTATGGGTGGGTTTATATGAAGGAAACAAAGGGGGAACCTGATATGAACCTTAGAGAAACATATACTTCCAAAAATAAATGTGTTAAATCTGATTTTTATATTCTTAAAATATCTGTACACAGATTTTCATGTGAGATCGCTATTCCGTAAAAAAATCCACCTCAACCTTTTGTTACGATAGCTATATTTACCCTATTTTCTCAGCTTTTTCATTGCACAGTATATTCAGAGCTCTGTTTCATAATATAATTCAATATGATTTGATTGCAACACATTGCAATGATCAGTTTCTCACACAATACAAGAATCACTCAGTTATCTTTTCAATGAACTATACTCTACCATCAAAGAAAACAAACTGAAAAACAATAACATAGCATCATCATCATGCAAAATACCCCTGGAAACCAACGTCCAAATATCACAAAGACAATTTCTTATTCACAAGCATTTTTGTTTCAGCCTTTGAAGAATTTCTTCTTGCTTTATATGTAACTGCATTGTGAAAAGGAGGTGAATATTACATTGAAATTAACATTTTTTCTGACAGAAGATGACACCAAATTTAAGATGAAAATCACTTTTTAGTTACACTTTCCAGTACCTTTGTGTTTTGAAATACAGTCATTTTCTCCCTTCCTTCCTTTCTACATACAATATCAACCCACCAAAACTTAGCTGGCTGCATGATTCATTTTGGAAGAATTAACCACTCATCATAAAGCATTCCAACCAAGCTGAACTTCTGGTGAAGACTGGCCAATATTTTCACTTTACTCAACTAGTTTGGACAAAACTGATGCTTAAAGCAGCCATTGTGGTGCTAGTAATGTATATTGGGGAGAACATTTTCCTTTTTCTTTTTTTTTTTTTTTTTGGTTTTTAAACAAATGTTCATGTAAAAGAATATAAATCTTCAAGATATCCAAAGCTTAAAATAAATGAAAATCATATACATAAGCTGTTGTTAGGGGAGCCCTTTTACATGAAGTCATCAAAATTACAACAACAAACAAACAAACAAACAAACAAAAGGTTTTAGATTTCCCCAATGGAGCACATACAGAAATCTGTTTGGATGGCGTAGATGATGCAGCATTCACACACGGTTAAGGATCCGACACTCCAACATGCAGGCATCGTGGTGCCTTGATGAGTCTCACAACACGTGATAACCAGACACGAGCACTGCTGTTCTGCTGCTGTCTCAATAGCTGACCCTTTCGAAAATGGAACTGAGGCTATCGTTTTGGCCAGGTCTTGATTAAGTTATGCAGGTTTTGGTTTAGCAAGGTCATAACTGGCAGTGTCTGCTGCCAGATAACAGCCAAAGCAGGGCCAACTGAATTGCTACCATAGACCACAGTGATGGACTCAGACCAGAGGCCCCACCGCAGTCAGCCGAATCTTCCTGTCAACAAGAAAAGAGTAAATCATTTAATATTAATTACAGTGAGTTTTCTTGAGAAACAATCTACAGCTTAGTTTTCAACATTTTGAACTATCCTTGAGGCATCCTTTTTGGTCTTATATGTGCTATTTTGCTAAAATAACAGTAAAATAATTCCTGGAAGTTCCTCTGATTTTTGATACAAGGAGTGGCATTATTACTTTAACTATAAACATGGGAGGATTAAATCCTTTCAAGGTTTGCAGCAGACACTTATGAACTAGATGGGATACTTACACCATCAATCAAGAAATGCTATGGAATATACCTGGGGGCCCCAATAAACACCATCTATATTCCTTAAAATTACATCAGTTTTACAGTTCTGAGTATGACTTTATGGTGAGAAAAGGTAGAAGAACAGATAACTTTTCAAGATTAGAAAACAAATACCAAAATATGTTTATGTCCGTTTCATCAAATGATCGCACATTAAAATGATTATGATCTGCAGGTGAAGATATGATCAAAGAGAATGAAAATCCTTTCCCTGCCTCTGATGCTCTATTCAAGTACGAGAAAGAAATTTTCTATTACACTACTTGTACGTGCTTGATTCAGTTTGAGGTCTGTCTCTGAGCTGTACCACTCTGTCATGCATCAGTAACTATTCCTTATGCCACACAGCAATCACACCACTTTTCCTCATTCCTCCCCACCATTAATTGTGGTTCTTTGGTACCGCTTTGCCTATAATGCTTAATACCTTTCACATGATGGACCCATTCATTAGTCTGCCTGAAATACATTTGATACCTGTTCTGGAGCCGGTAACACCTTAGACCTTGTTTCTAAGGACTGATACAAACTCTGATGAGTAGCTAAAACACCAGGACAATTTTCTAGCCATCCCCCCACTGCTTTGTCTGATGAGTCTGAGATTCATGAGTAGCTCTGAAGGCTGAAAATATTTGGTCTCTCTCTTATTTTCACTGTATACTGTAACCATGGCATAAAAAGACACTGTCCATTTTCCAAGAGATCCCAAGCCTCCAAGGGCAAGAAAACAGTGTAGGTGGAAAGGAATTTAGGTATATTAGCAACTGGGGAAACTTCTTGAACAGACGCGATATGTGCAGGGAAGGACAGACGACTGAATCGGAAGAGTAATAGAGACTAGCTGCTGGCACAGAAATCAAAATTATTTTAGAACAGAAAGCAGAGAAAAGCCAACAGGAAGGGAAAAGCTCCTGGTTCAGACTGACATGCCACTGAGGCATATGCAATTAATACTTAATATGCCCCAGAAAAGGCTGGAGGGTGTGTGTGTGTCTATAAAAAGTACAATCAGGATAAATAAGAAAGAGTCATTAAACAACCTTTAATTTATTAGCACATCCTTAAGCAAAACTTCCCAGTGGTTCTACACCAATGCTAGGAACATAAAATGAAGACAGAGGGATGAAGACAAATCACCAGTGAACCATCCCAAAATAATACACATATCAGAAACCTGGTGAAAGGAGAATAATCAATAGGACAGAGCATTTGTCTTACAGCTTTGTAAGAATGGCAGTGCAGGACATACAGCAGAAGGGATGTAAGGGATGACACAAAATGCAACAGCATAAAAGTATTACTGCAAAAGGGAAGTGTGATGGAATCTCCGTGGGTAAGAAATTTCAGTCTCATAATAAAAATGTAATACCAGGATTGCACTGCCGACCGCCTGATCAAAGGGACAATAACAATGTCATGTGAGATTAGAGAAACCACATAAAGACTGGATCAAAGTCTTATCAAAGAGAGATGTAGAGAACACATTTTTGGATATGATAAATGACTTTTGGAAAAATCAGTCTTTGAATCTTTAGTGATGCACAGGGCCATTCAAAATTATTAGTAGAGTTGCTCTATATAGCTCTAGGAGCTCCACAGACCACACTGCAATAGCATTTAGCCTTATTGTGTGAGAGATCAGGCCAAACAAATCCAAACCAAAAGACTTCAATTTAAAGAGAGCTAACCACCTGAGAGTTACCAAAAGCAGTTAACCACCCCCCCCAACCATACAAACTCAAAACCAAGAAAAAAGGAAAAACCCTTAACAAACAAAAAACCCCCAGAAAACAGAAAAAAAACCCCAATCCTTGAAGTAGTATCCCTAAAAGCAAGTTCCTCCAAAGGATTCAGAAGAATATTTAGAAATATTGCATTAGCTAATCTGGTAAAAGTAATGTCACAATTTGAAAAATCAACCATACACCTCCCCCAACCAAAAACCCAACCCCCAAAAAATGAAAATACACCATTACCACCCTCCACCAAAAAACCACACAGCCTTTAAGAAAACCCAAAAGAAACACCCCTGCATGAGTCTGTAGGGAACTTAAATACACTGTCATAGAGAAAAGGTTAGTATTTAAGAAATCAAGCTTACGTAAAATGGGAAAGAATAAGAAAGTACATAAAAATGGCAGATCAGATATAAACAGGAAATAAGTGGGCTGATAAGGTGCTTTTTATGACCTCCCTGCAGAATACACTGAAAATGATAATAGAAATTATCATAGAAGCACAAAGCCAAATATGATAGGGCAACTGCTTCATATTAGAGGTGTAAAGACGGAATTTGGGAATTACTGAGCATAGCAAAGGACTTCAATGAGTTCTTTATATCAGCTTTAATGGGTGAAAATTTTAATGGTATTTATTCTGCACACAGTGCATTCTTTAAAGCTGGTAGGTTTCCAAAAGAGTTTGGAAAAAATATGGAAAATCAGATAAGGCAGACAAAGTAGACTCAGTACATTATCAGGAATTATAGCATTCACCAAGAGTCTCCTTTAGAAACTTGGACATAAAAAAAAACCAAAACAGCCCCATGCCCAAACAAAACCCAAACAATCAGCATTCAATTTCCTTAGAAAGAAACAGAAATTCATTCAGTCCTAAAGCAAATACCTCATGTTGGCTGCCATTCTTTATTAACAATAGCTTTTTCCAGACATGTCTCTGTCATGTGTTAGCTTTATAATTTAGTTGTATAGTTTTGGCTCACACTTTTTGTTTTGCTTGGTTTTGTTGTTGGTGGTGGTGGTGGTTTGGGGTTTTTTGGCCTTTTTTTTGTTTGTTTGTTTGTTTTTCGGGGTTTTTTGGTGGGTTGCTTTTGGTTTTGCTTTTTTTGGTTGATTGCACTCTACAAGTTCAAAATTCCTAAGGTTTCTGGTCAACAAGGAAGTCCTAAGTGAACTCTACTGCACCAGATTTGGAGTAGGATGCTAAGATTTCAAGATGCACTGAACTTTCTGGTTTATTTAGTTTGGCTCTGTCTCTATTTACATCTGCACTGCGTCTTGTCATGCAGCTTTATTTCTATTTAAAGCACTTAAAAATAACCCTGTTGCTTCTTCCTCAAAGTGACTACCATTAAAAACAGAATTATCAGTAAAGGTTTCTTCTCACATGAATTCAGTGAATGGCACCCAGTGTTACCTCTTGGTATTTATTATTCTTATCACTGAAATTACTTAGAACAGTCATCTTTGAAGAAAGAGTTGAAAGCAAAGCAGGAGATTTAAAATTTCCAACAGATGGGAGATGTCTGGAGAGTATAAGAAGTAAACTGAAGGTCTTGAACAAAATTGTGCATAACATGAAGGGAAAATATTTTCATAGTGAAAACGGCATCCAGGATAGACACAAAGCAAGTAGGCCTCCACATATAGAATTATACAGTACTCATCTTAGTCACCTGCATTAGATCAAATATTGCAAATTATGTTGATAAATTAATCCTACCGCCATATGTACTTGAAAAAACCCTCCATTCCATTGCCCATTTCTATTTGCTCTATGAGATTTTTAACTACACCACAATTTATCAACTGCTCTTACATTCAACAGTCATACAATGTAATATTCCTATTGGGTTGAAAAGAAGTATTTTAATATCTTTTTCTCTCTCCCTAAGATTACTTAGAGAAGTTTTTAAAGGATTCACAATTCACAACAGTAGAGAACATCTTGGAAGCTTTATGCAGGAGAGGCATCATCTTATTATGGATGACAGCATTAAACTGCACTACACAAAAATATACAATGTTTATACACATATTTCAGGGTTTGTGAGATTTTAACCTCATATTGATAAAAGCCACATTAAATTTCTGAGGTTTTTAGACCAATTTGCAGTGGTAAACCAGCAGTTCTGCCAAGAAAAATTTCTAAATATTGTCTCTGGAATCAGTTAATTCTTTCGTGGCCTAAGCCTCGACAAAAATAGTAGTGGCAAAGAAGGTACAGTAAATCCTATCTGAATTAATTTTCTTCTCCACAGAATTTCACATTGTAGTTTTCTTTTGTGCTTTAACTGTTGTCAAAATTACAGGAAATGTGAAAATATAAAATAAAAAAAGAGGAGGAAATCTGGTTATGTGTTTAATTACATGAATCAAAACAATTAACAGTCCCATTGAAAATAAGTGGGATTCCATCACCAATTTAAGACCAGATTCAGAAAAATGACAGTTTTGAATGGTCTTCAAAATGCGTTTTTTGAAAACACTTCCCCTCTTCTTGAGCTTTAAGAAAACTTCTCAACTGTTTCATGTTAATGTTATTTTTGAGATTTTGTCCAAAGTATCTTATAACAAAGATATACAGCATCATTTTATCTTCTCTTTGCATTATCTTATCTTTACCTCTCCTAGTGCAATTAGACACTGAACTATTTTTAAGCAGTTTCATTGAAATTTTCCAGTCCATTACATTAATCACACAAATCCTGAATAACAGATCAGCTGGGGATGTCCTTTCTTTGTTGTCTTCAAAATTATGTCTGTATATTAATTCTCTTTGAAGAGAGAGAGAATTGTAAAAGAAATTGGAGAGAATTTTTGAAAGCCACTTTCATTTCACCAGAAGTGTATGAGGAATTTCTTGCATTAATAAATCATGTCAAATTTCCTTGCATGCTTGAGGTAGAGAAGTGTCAAATCCAAATGTCATCTCCTTCATGTCATGCCTTACTATGACAACTCTAGATAGGGCTATTTTACAGCATCACACGCTATGAAAATTATTCAATACTTTCAGAATGGAAATGAATGCTTTATAAAACCATACCTTCATTGTTAAGTATGAAACCCACATATTCATTGCTATTTATCAACATTTCCTTGAAGACACTGCCAGTCCAAAATTTTAAAAATACACATGGAACTATAAATACATATACATAAGGCTATACATATACTATATATATGTACACTAAGTATACAGTAAGGCTATAAACATACTTGTTACTCCTTTAGAAGTGCACTATAACTATTTAATGCAATAAAACTTTGTTTTTAAACTATAATAATTCATCAGAACCCATTGTGCTACTCTGACTTATAAAAGGATAAAACAGCATCTGCCCAAAGACCTTCTGATCTGGCCTTTGATATCAATTGATTACCTCAAAGTTGCACCTTTTAGAAGCATGTATTTTAAAAGTTTCATATTACATGAGAACACCTTTGTGTTTATTCAAGAGTAATTTCCAGTTCCAATGGATGGTCATTCACAGATTTTGTGTTACCCTCCTTAGTCTGGACTACCACAAAAAGCTGTCAAAGGTGTACAGCTGTCAAAGGTGTACCCATGCACAGATCGGGGACACAGGCAATTCCAACAAGATGTAGCCAGTTGCCTGGACTGCTAATAACTCTCAAAGTTCCCACTGACTTCCCTGGAAGCTGATGGAAATAAGACATTCCCAGTAGGGGCTAAAAACTTGTGCAGTTTTTTATTCTCAGGCATGGCAAACAAAACCAGTGTGCATGTACAGAGTAAGAGCAAGCCATTCGAGGCAGTGATAATGACTGTTTTGTTATTCTTGATGAAAAGCAAAAAAACCCCGTCAGGTTACTGAACCTGATCAGCTGGATTGTATCTGTGTTGGCTTCAGTGATTTTAATATAACTACACAGATTAATGTCCAGAGAGAACCCATTTCCAAAATCACAAAGTTATTAAAAACAAGATGGATGAACAAAATTACCTTTATAACTTTCTGCTGCCAAAAGCTAATCAGCTAAAATTATATTCTGTGGGTTTTCCATCTTAAGCAGAAAGCACATTTTGGGCATAAAAAATTCAGCTCAAGGTGAGTCTCTGCTGCTTTATGTACATTGGACAGTAGCTTTTAAATTAAAAGTCACATAGCTATGTGCAGAGCAAATTGCATGAGCAGGAACATAAAATGTTAAACTAGATTTTAATGTGAAATACCACTGGCTTAAAGAGAGGCCTTTCACCTTTCCCTACAACATTCTGCCATGGCTGTGCAAGTTCCTAGGTTTGCAGGGAACTACATAATTTAGATACAGAATAAGAAACTTCAAAATTACTCAAATAATAAACTGTTAAACAGAACGTAATTTTTTTCAGTTATGTTCAAGAGATATTAATTTAACCTTCCCTTAAGTATAGAGAGAATATAAATTACTGAGAAAACAACTGTTCTAAATTGCTACAATTTTCAGTATTTCATTACACTAACTCTGAAAAATGCCCTTTTTCCAGGGCAAGCTTCCAGTTCTGCCTCAGTTTGCTTTACTTTGATAGACATGTGAGTATCTCCCTCTAGTGGTTTTCAGAACAATAATGTTGATCAGAACCCCCTTCAGTCACACATTTTATGCTCTTCAGCTCAGCAGTTCTCTTGCAGACAGGTCACTAGCACAGTAATTCATGACACAGTCCCACACCATCAAATGCAACACAGTCTAATTGCCAAGGCTTTCGTTGTAAACCCCAGAGCCTGTAAACCCCCAAACCCTGACCCCTTGGTCAATATACAGGAACTTATGTAGTTAATTAGAAGAAAACCCCCACACTCCACTGTAATCGGGCAATTTATATATTTAGGTCGCCAAAAAATAAGAAGTAAAAAATATTATTTTAATGAATTCCTAGTTTAACCAAATTGATTCACACCATTTACTTCCATCGTTAAGTGTTGTGTTCATTTGAATGCAGTGAAAACGCCTTACTCTCCTCAATAGCAACACTCACACACAGCACTCATCCTTGCTACCCCTAAGTAAAGTTTTATTTTCACAGGTACACTGTCTCTTCTATTTGCTTTGTATCTTTATTTGTCCCTGTGAAAAAAAGTCTCTTCTTCTGCTCATTTTAACAAGGATAAGGGAAAAATGCTTAGAAGTGAAGGATGTGGACTCATCTGGTACATGTGCAATCTCAAAGAGCCAACCATACAAACCCAACAGGTTCCCTTGTCTTTGTATGTTCTATGGGAGAGGCCCTCGTGTTTAGTAATTTTGATTTATAAGGCTCCAGACAGGTTTTTTTTTCATATTTAATTTCCCTTAATATTGCAATAGTAATTTGCTCCAGATTGTTGCTTTTGGGACTCGCTTCATTCTGTTTTCTTTTGTATGCTCAGTAAGTAAAAAAGTCTGCTAATTTTTTAAGCCAAGAACAAAACAAAAAATTAGAGAAAGTAACTGACCATCCACACCACATGAAAACTTGCAGAAAAATGAAGATAGGAGCGGACGTCATGGCAGAGGCACGACTCGTTGTGCATATAGGCTGATCCTATTAATAACGGGCAAAGTAGCAAGTAGAGGAAAGGAAAGAAAACACAGAAAAAAAGACATACAAGATGAGATATCATGCAGATTGCTGGCAGTTAGCAGAGTTAATGTGAAAGCATCCACCCAAGAGCAAGAGATTCACAGCAAATTTTGCAAATAAACTTAACCAAAACAATCCACTGTTACAAAACACATGACTTACACACTGATCAGCACATCAAGCTAGTGAGCAAGAGTTGTACTTTCACACACAATCATATCAGGATGGTTTGGATTATTTACAATGGCCGGATAGCTTTTGGATGGTTTTTAAACTTTATTTAATCTTTGTTAGCTAGTAAGAAGACTTCCTTTTTAAAAGAAAATTTGGTTACTAGAAAAACGCATTGAATATCAGTTCTCTGGGCTTTCTAAACTACTGACATCTCAGTAATTGTGCCTCATTACAAGAAAGCAGAGAACATACTGGAACAAATTTTGGTATACAGCAGATATAGCCAGCTAAGTGCACTGGTTTGCAACAATCTTTCCACTGCAGAAATTACAGAAATTGCATGAGGCATTAAGAACACATTTTTAAAGTATTTATTGTATCTAACGCCAAGCACTTCCTTTTCCAGCACTTTTTGTCTTGAAATTTATTCTGAACAACTTGAATTCAGTATAATCTGTTTCATACCTTTGAAAGGTAATACAGAAAGTATATTAAAAATAATTTAGATATGTGGTACAGTTATAATTTTTCTCTTTCATAACTTATGCATTCAATACAGAAGTACTAAACAGCATAGTTTTGGTGATTTCAGTAAAGCAATGCACTTTTATACCTGCTAAGAACATGACCTAAGGGAAGTACAGTTTGCCGAATTATAAACAACATCCTAAACTACATATAACATTTTTAATTATTTAGCAATACTTTAAATAAATATTTAGAAATATTATTATAAAAATACTACTTCTAAGCCAAGATTATTGTCTACTTGTGCAATCCATTGAAGAACTGAATTTCACAGCACCATGCAGAGACCAACAGTTTTATGCTCACTGACCAGTTTTTAGTGGGAATCATGTGTGAAAGTGCAATGCTTATAGGACAGGCAGATAAGAAAGCAGTTGTTAATTTTATGTTAATTGAAATAGAGTGGCTATGGTCTAGAGTGAACAGTATGTTTAGTGATAAAAAGGTTACAAGGCGCCAAGGTACATTTAAACACAGTTTTCACTGATTGTCTAAAGCTGCTCTACGATTGTTTTTAAAGATGGTCCTAAAGTCTTACAATGTCAATTTTACCTGTTTGGCTTCATCAAAACAGATTTCGGGACCCTTTCTGTATCTAGGTTGTTTGACCATTTCACATGGATTTGGCCCTTCATCTGTTTCTCTGGTTAAGGAGTGTGACTGTTTTTCACGCATTGTACATGAGCAGGATCAACAACATTCTGTTTTTATTTTCGTGGCAGGAGAGAAGATTTATGCTAATTCAGATAGCACTGAAATAAACATCAATATTCACACTTCCTTGTTAAAATTCAAGAAAACCAGCCCAACCATTTAGATAAATCAAAATGAAATACCCTTTTTTTTTAAACTGCTATAATCAAGAAAATAAACTTCCTGCATGACTTTTTAGAATATTTTCAGAACCGTAAACAGAAATAAAATAAAAGCTGAGTTCTTTTAACATTTTCTGTATTGCTTTTATTATCATTGCATAAATATTGCAGAAAATATTTCATAAAGCAGTAAACTTTCAATGGTGCTGATTTCTTATAGTTTATGTTACCACTGAGTTACTCTGTTATAATGAAGATACACAGTAAAAGCAAGGAAACTTATTTGGAAAAGTAATGCCATATACAGGTTGAACATAGCAGTGGAAGCCTATAAAAACTACTGGTTCTATTATGTGTACACTTACATTAACTCAAATATCATAGAAAAGATTATGCCACTGTAGGCTTTGTAGTAAATGACAGGAGAACTAATGAAATCCCATTAGCATTTCAGTGATGAAGGCAGACAGAGAAAATGCTGTCCATACTAACAGCAGAACAGCAGGAGAGAAGGGGGAGCAGTGACATGCTATTAATTAGCTAACTGCAAATGTGCGGTACTGCTTTAGCTCACATCTCTGAAATCTGTAATTGCTGGTGTTTAGATGTAAACACTGTACTTCACATGTGCCACTGGCTAACAAGGGGCACAAGTCATTGCAGCAGACTGGAAAGGCACAGATATGGCAAACTGCAAAACAGCCTTCTGGTGAAACCTGCTTATGTTACCATTCAGTATGTTAAGCTTTTTTTATTCCACTGCAGATAGTACACATATTAAAGCTATTAAAAGAATAGAGTGCCAGAACTTATTTTTGTAGCTCTAATTTACACTTGAGTCAATCCTATTCATCCACTACCATGGAGTAGTACAGCAGCTTCAGTGCAACAAGTGGAGAGGCCAAAGGGAAGAGAAGGCAAGATGATGGGGAATTTATTTCTACAGATCTGCATCTGCCTTCATTCAGATGCTATAAGACTCATCTCCCCTTTTCTCTGCTGTGGCTCAACTGAACAGGAAGTTGAAACACAAAAATATTCTAAGAGACCGTGCATAAGCAAACCTGTACCAGCCAAAAGGAAGCAAAGTGTAATAATAATCATCTAAATAGCACCCAAAGGTCATTTTGTCTGCTTGGGTGATGTTATGCTACATCTGCATTTCACTGTATGCCTTAGTTACAGAAAAGAGAGAATAGCTCAGTACTGCATAGTAGAATAAAAATAAAACAGTCCCTTTAGTCAATATAAGACCACCCAGCTGCTCTGGCTGCCATTAGAGGTCATTTACTGCTTTTTAGAAGTTTTGGGCTCCACAGGGAAATGTACCCTTTTCCCATCCATCTTGCTTCATTTTCTATAGTGAGTGCTGTCTATAAATTCAGACAGTGGGAACAATTAATCAAAGTGTCATGGACTGAAGCCAATTAGATTATTAGGCTGTGTTTACATAGTTCTGTCATGACACCCCAATGTAACTTCCTTTTCAGCCCAAGCATAGATGGAATTCTAGTTTTATTAATGTGGCAATGAATGCATTGCTTGTGCCAAAGAAACACAGCCATCTGTACTACCATCTGCTTTTCTTTAGGAAGTGGGAGAGGCTGTCTCAACTAACTTCCTGACATGGACATAGAGGTGTTACTAATTGTTTTCCCTGTTCTGTCACAGTAATCTAAATTATGGTTTGATTTACCACCGCTGGCATGCTGTCCTCAAGCCTACACGGAAGAGAATGGCTGAGGTGGATTTCTCCTGACCTAGAACGTGTATGTTGGTTTTATGTGTTTCCATCACCTACAGGTGTCTACTGCAGTGAACAGGCTAAAGCAGAGAGATTGGGATGAAGGTGATTGCAAATTAAAACAGCCTTTCACATGCTTTTAACTTCAATGCTTGTGTTGCAAGAACTCTGCCTTGCATGTAAGCCACCTATGCCTCCAGCCAGCTCTGAAGAAATTCTATGCAGCTGGATGAACTCTAGCCTTTGATGGCGAATGCAGTTTCCACAAGAAGTAAGCTCTTGTCTTTGAGCGCACACTAAAGTGCCTTCATCAACTAACCATCAGTGCAGCATCTCAACTTTTCATGACCAAACACTCCTATCCTGGTCTTTTTTTGTTATTTCTCTAGACAGACATACCCTTGTCTTTTCTAAAGATGAACAAACCCAGGACACTCAGACTTTCCTCGCCTGTGCTCTCAGATGCCAACCTCCTTGGTGGCCCTTCACTAGACTTCCTCCTGTATGCCGGTGTGGTCCTGGGAAGCACACAGCACTCCAGGTGTGGTCTCACCAGTGCTGAAGAGATGGGATGGATCAGTTCTCCCAATCTGCTGACTACACTCTTGTTATCATAGCCCAGGATGTGACCAGCCCGCTTTACTGCAAGGCACAGTACCGACTCATGGTCAACTTCTTGCCTACAATGAACCTCCAGCTCTTTTCTTCACATCTCTTTCTGTCACTCTGTCCCCAGCCTGTCCAGCTCTGTGCAATTACTCTGTCCTGGGCCCAAGACTTTGCATTTGCTTTTTTGAAACTTCATTAAGTTCCTGCAAGCCCATTTCTGTCTAAATTCTCACAAGTAACAGCTTTGCTCTATACCTCAATGACTGCTGCTTCACATGATTTGTGATATCATCCACAAATACCTGATACTTCAAGTACTCCAGTGGTAACCATGTTAATAACATGTAGATAAGTGGGTCATTTCTCCCCAGATATATTCCAGTACACTATAGCCAAAAATCAATCCACACTACTAAATAACATGATTTTTAAAGGATACCCGGCTTCTCCGCTTGCATCAAGGGCTTTGGGTCACAGGAACGGCACAGCAGTTGGCTGTCACTAATAATGAACACTAGATTGGTGTTTGAAATCTTCTCTGCATGATAAAGTCTGGAAAAAAAGCCAACAAAACCTATGTTTAAATGAAGCAGGGAAAACCGTATTTGAGAAGGACACACAGTATCAGAATAAAATAATCCAGCCTCACAGATTTAGTCTGCCTGCTACTGTTTATCTTTTTCATTAACAAACAGTAATAAACATTTATAACAAATTTTGTAATCTTTTTGACATTTCCATCGTACCCTCTTTCAACTAGACTTGTTAGTGGAAAAAATGGAAAAGAGCATAAAATGACTTTAATTGAGTTAATAGCTAGCTCTGTACTGCTACCACAGTAGCCGTACTGAGAAATAACATCAGTTCATCATCAATTAACACTGAAAAAAACCCCAACCACAAAAACAAACAAACAAAACCCCAACACATAAACCTGTCTGTGAGAGGGGCAAGAGAGAAGCATAGGGTATGCATGTCGTGTATTGGATGTGTATTTGTTGTATTTTTATGTCCACATAATTCTGCAAAAGGTCTTTAAGTTAGTAAGGGCATTTTCAGTTTATAAATAAACCCAACATATACTAGTAACACAGAGGAGGAAGTATGGAAATTAAAAAAATGCCTGTGTCTTCACCATTCTCTAAAGCTCTCTCTCCTTCTTTCCTGGCTTGAAATATTGTCTTTTTTTGTTTGAAATCTGGCTGTTAATTCTAATTTCTAAGATATTTTCAGAAGCGCAAAATGTATGCAAAACCCCAGCAGGCTCTTGTATGAAACAGAGATCTAGGTCCAAGATGCTATGTTTCTGAAGTATATAATTTTTTCACATATTATTAAATATCATCTTCAGTAGGCCTCCTTATGGTGTCTGGAGAACAATTCTTATAATAAAAAAAATAGAATAGCTTCATTTGCCTTATAAGACTCATGGCTCTTAAATCATGAGCACTATCAACTAGAAGGTAAATTAGAAGATAAATTGCATAATCTTCTTAACCGTCAAAAATTCTGATACATAGCCAGACTAAAGAAAATCATATCCCTTGCAGAATGCTTTTAAGTTGACTTAATAATTAAAAGAAAACAAATTGTGACAGAGATAAAAATACAATTCTCATGGAGTAAAGACTATAAACCAAAAAATTGACTATAGCATTTCTACAATTCTTTAACGATTAAAATAAAAATTAATTCTAAACAAATAAAAAGAGAAGGCAATTTGCCTGCCTGTACTCTTCTCTGTCCTGCTTATGTAAGTTTGGTGAAATTAATCAAAAATATATTTTTGCTTCTTATAACAGTGTCCTTCTCTTTTGTAAAATAAATAAATAAAAATCCCAGTTATTACTTATAGTGAAGAAATTTTACCTGGAGCAGTTTATACAGTCTACAATCCCACCAAAGGATTTATCATTGTTTTCAAAGAAATATTGAGTTTGCTCAGTGATACAGCTTGTTTTAGGCAGGGCAGCACCGAAATCATCATCTTCCATATCAGCTGATATAAAATAAATAAATAAATAAATAAACAAACCAACCAACGACATTTTTAAGTCACAGTCATAATGGAGAGACCCAAACAGGTCCCTTGGCCTAGATTCTTACCTTCCACTTCATTCAAAATTGACTCTTTAACATTCTCTTGACTTACCTGCTTCAAGGAACCGTGGAAAAGTCAAACTCAAAAACAGCTGCTGTAAGATAGACCTGAACAGAGAAAGATAATATATGTATTTTGAAAGGCTCTTTTTCCTCTTTGTATTTTAATGGATACTTAAAAACTACTCAAATATAAGTTATTAACAACAAAATTTTTTTTGTGCTTTTTCCAGTTATCAAAACTGTGTTTCTTTACACCTTACAGGTTGATTCTGTTTGGTTTTTTCTCACATTCTCCAAGTCTTTCACATGAATCTTTTATTCTACTGTTCAGATTTGCTATAACATGTGCCCACAACTCACATAATGGAAGTGTTATCATGCCATCCATGCCCTCCTTTTATACCTCTGTGGGAGGTGGAAGAGGCATGCTGGTGTTTCTCAAACACTTAAACCAACTGGAACTCCTTTTTAACACACTCAGGGAAAATGCTCCTCCATTAGATACTTTACACTCATTAGTGTTCATGAAGTTACTGAGAAGGGACACTGGAATATTATATTGTAAAAACCATTACTGTCACAGTTGACTTTTAAAATAATTTCTATTCTTGCTCTTGAGGTGTGGACTACATTTTCTTCCCATATGCTGCCAAAATACTTAAGGTTAAAGACCTCCATTTATTTAATTTTTTTCTTCACTGATGGCGGCATTTTTTCAGATTTTATTTACTTAAAGCAAGTACCAGTTTGCCACACACACAGCCCCTTTCTCCTCTACCAGCCTGTCAAAACAGGAACTGCAACAGGTATATATTCTTTGACTCCCTGCTTCTCCTTAACCTTCCTAAGTTGTATTTTCCAGCTGTCAAGTTTTAGGCTTGCTTCTACCCACAAATATGACCCAATCTCTTCTAATCTCATTCTGTTCTAAGACTTGTTCGGCAGAGACAAGGGACTGTATAATTTCACTCAACCTCAAACTTTTTTTCTCCTTTTCTAGTGTGATTCCTGTGTAAAGAAACTGAGTACACCTGTCACCTTTCCTGTGGAGGCATTCCCTGAAGGAGTTCTGGATTCACACCCACAACTTTGTGCTTTGAATCATCAGAGGGACAGGACACAGCAGTTATGGATCAGAAGAGACCTGATGCTGCTCAATAGTGAGGCAATCTGCTGACAAAAGGTAGTAATCTTTTGTAATGGCTTACCACAGAATTTACAGGGAACCGAACAAAAAAAGCCTGGAAAAACTAAATCTCCTGACTTAAAGGAGCATGAAGGAGAAATGATACGCACTCTCTTAACTAAATGCTGATGTATCCCATATAAATTTTTGAAATGATCACTCACACCTTTATACCACTTTTTTTGCTTGAAACACTATAGCTTTCTTTAATAACCTGTTTTTTTTCTTATTTCCCTGTACTTGGTTTTGCCAGGTGCCTCACTGAATCCATTTTTTAGTCGTCCCTTTTCACTTTGCTTGCTTAATGGCCTTCTCTGTCTGTTTCTGACATAGATTCTATTAAAAACATAGCCATAGTAAAGTACTTTAATGTTGTGCTTTCAAGTTAAGCATCACACAAAATAAACCTCAGGTCTAAATAGAGACCAGACCACTGAGTCTGATTTGAACACTGATAAACTGAAGTTCTCTGTTTGAAAAGAACTCAAGTTTCTCCTCTGGATTATTGCCCATCTTCAATTTTTGAGGTTTGCTGTTGTCCAAGAAAACCAAGATTATTGCTCTTCCTGTTAACTAAATGTAACCAACAATAAAAACCAACATACAGTCTTCAGAGTGCTTCTGTGAGAAAATTACTATACATTTTTTCAGCTGCTACTCTTAGCTTTGTAAAGTAGGTAATTTATTCCAGCTTGGTAATTAGTATTAGAAAAAAAAAAAATCAGTTGTAGAAAAAGGACCAGTCTCCAAGGGTGCAACTCACACCATTGCAAAAGTACCACATAAATCCTAATTGTTTATCCCAATGCCGTGTTGAGGGAAGGAGCTGATATGGGTGTCAATCTACATGGCTCTGAAACAGATAAAATACCCCACCTGAGTACTGTGTCAGCCCTGGAGTCGTCAGCACAGGAAAACATGGGCCTGTAAGTGAGTCCAGACAAAGGCCACAAAAAGGATCAGAGGAACAGAATGCTTTTGCCATAAGGAAAGGCTGAGAGAGTTGGGGTTCAGTCTGGGTAACAGGAGACTCGCAAGAGACCTTATTGTGGCCTTTCAGTACTTAAAGGGGGCTCGTAAGAGAGATGAGGACAAACTTTACAGCAGGGCCTATTCCAATAGGACAAGGGGTGGTAGTTTTAAACTAAAAGAGGGCAGATTCAGACTAGATCCAAGGAAGATATTTTTTACAATGAGGGTGGTGAAACACTGGCACAGGTTGCCCGGAGAAGTGGAGATGCCTCATCCCTGGGAACATTCAAGGTCAGGACGGGGCTCTGAGCAGCCTGATCTAGTTGAAGGTATGTGTGCTCATCATAGGGGAAGTTGGACTGGATGACCATTAATGATCCCTTCCAACCCAAATGATTCTATGATTCATGTGTTTTGTAAAATTATTCACTGAAAAGCAAACACTAATTTTCTTAAGACTTCTTGCTAGAAAAAGGCAAAGACAATATTTTGAAATAGGGAACCAAGTGATCAATAATTCAAAATGTGGTAATTTAGACTTCATAACTTCCCGTCATAATCAGACCATTAATCCAAATTCGTCTTCCTGAAGCTGATTTTGTAGTCAGATCACACAATCACAAAACCTGGCAAGAGCAGCTTTGAACTGAACTGTTGACAAAACAGTCATGTTTGGAGAATAGCTAAGAATTTTTATGATGAGAAACTGCAGAAACAAAGGGCCCAGAGCACTTTCGTGGAGGAAAAAACCCCAAGCCAATAGAGTTTCAACCTACTGAATAATTATAGTTTGGACATAGAGATTTCCTACACACTTTTACTTACCAGGCTGCTGCTGAAGCCCACCATCCAAGTTGCAAAATATCTGTTATTGTAGGCTGGAAAAAAATGAAAGATTATTTTATTTGTATAAACACCTGCAGACTTTTAATGGAATGTCAGCCACTGCACATGGGACTACTGACCACATAAGCAGAACGAAGTCCAGCTCCTTGCTTTGGTTCTTCTTCAGGATCACAGACTGACTGATAGTCATACGACTTGTTAAAGGCATACAGGGACATGTTAATCAGGTTTCGCATCAGACCAGGATCAATTTCACCAAAGAATCTTCCAATCTGATGGGGGACAATACAGAGAGATAAGGTAAAACATATCCAAGTATTTCTCTCATAACAAAGTGCATTGTCCTAAATTCCCCAGTTAGACAGCAACTGTTAAATGCAGTATCAATGAGACCTTGCCTGGGGAACAGCACAAAGAATATGAGAAAGAAGGTGTGTGGAAACATACTACTTGTCCTCACCATCTTACATCCATTGGCAGCCTACCAGCCTAATCGCAAAGCACAAGGAATGCAACTTGGTAGAAGTCTGGCATCTTCATCCATAAAGAAAACTGTAAAAAAGACTAACAAACTCACTAGAATTTCTGATCCAGCAATATTTTTGTGATTCAGAAATGTTAACTTTAGCGTAAGTTGAGAGTGAAATGCCTTTTTTTTTTTTAGAACTTCTTCATATTGGTTTTCATGTTCTGTTCATAAAGAATATACATACCTGTTGTGTATATTCATCTCGATTGGACATCAGAAGAAATCCACCATCATCAAGGATAACACAGTCCACATGCTATTGTAAGAAAGTGAAATATGTTTTACAGGAAAGATTTGTCAATAGAACACTCTGTAAGAAACTACTTTTTTTTCAAGACATCAGAAGTATCTTCAAATCACAAACCCATAGCCAAGGGCCAATTTTAAGTTATAATAATTAGCATTATCAGTATAATAAAAGTTTGAACAGATCAAAGGCTTATTTGTGGCTTAATTTCATAAAAGTTGTTTTGCAAATTCTTATTTGCTCAATACTTTGTTAGTTCCAAGAGTGCTATATCCTTATTAAATCTGATTATAATTGGAACTCAGTTCATAATAAGGAGCTACAACTTCTTGTGTGCTTCAGCCATGCTTAAAGTCCTTTTCCATTTGCAGCTTTCAATGGTAACAATTTTAAGGGCAGGCTCCCTGCTTGCTAGGCATGATTATTTTCACTTGCCAAGGACTGTACTGGAATTATTCCAGGTGTCAGGTGCAGGAATGGGAAACCCACTAGTTCCACGTGCTTTGCACTTTGTAAAAGATCCTTGCAGCCAGAGACTGAAGAGATGGCAGTGAGGTCAAATAGATAACCTCCCACAGTACCCTTTCTACTGTAATTCTCACATTTAACAATCTTCAAATTCCTCAAAAGAACTCAGAAGACCTGAGCAGATGAAAGTGTTTAAGCACGTAGCAGAACCTGATATGGTGACAGTCCCTGGGTCTGTGCTCTCCTGAGTGCCAGCAGAGCTATAGGGTCCCCTAATCCTGAATGTGCTGGGAACCAATGACTGTGGAAAGGCACATCATGGACTCTGGTGCTTCTAAGCTTGCATTTACCCTTCTCTGAGGTACTTTTTTTTTTAAGAATTTTAAAAATTATTCTTTCTTAGGATTTTGCTCTTGTTTTGCAAATTACTGTTACGTTTTTATCACATTTTTCTTTACATCATTCTCTGTTGCTTCTCTTGTATTTTTTTCTTTATACTTTTTCTTATAACTTCATCACCATAACCACTTCACCTGCTTTTTATGCGCTCTTTCCCCCCTTCCCCTCCTAACCTTCATCTTTCTCAAGACACAAACAACTAAGCCCTGTTTTTTGTAACATTAACACTCAAATAATAGTGATAGAATCTGTTTAAGATAGAGCTAGAGAGAATGAGTGAATTTTCATACTCTGTCAGATATTCATAAACGGAACACATTCTTACCATGCTATTTCTTTCACAGCCACAGATTTCACTGTTGCACTAAAAAAACAGAAGTATGGTAATCTTCACAAAAATGTTACAAAATAAACTGTGTTTTGCAGTTCTATTCATCATTCAGGACAAGAACAAGTGATTAAATTTTCAATATCTGTATATAAATTCAAATTAATTTTGAGTGTGTGTTGTTTATCACAAATATCTCTCTGAACAACCTGCATTCATTGATTATCAATAGCACAATCTTGACTGACTTTCTCAAAGACTCTGATACATCTCCCTTTACAAGTATGCTCAATATAGATAAATAGTTTGGAGAACTTGTCAGGATGTCTGTGGTGTGAGCATGAAGTAAAACAGAAAGAATGGGAGTGTTTCCATGTGTTTGGGGTTTGGAAGGAAAGCCTTCAAAAGTATCTTTTTTGACCATGAAAATCTTCACCAGTCTCAAAGCATGGGAATCCTATGTGATAAAGGAAGCCCATAAACCCAGCTGGCTTTTACAGCTTTGATTCCTAATATGTTTTTCTCATGTTCTTGCAATACATGTAGACATACATAACTGCGTCCTTGCATTACGTCCTGAGCAAAATAACTACCGGGTAATGCTGGAGTCATCAGCATTCTTTCTGAAATATTCATCTTATTTTCCATTTTTCACTTATGTATTTTTGTCCTTAACTGTTCTAACACTCAGACAAAGCATCTGCCTACCCATTGAACTACAGCTCCAATACCTAAATCAGCCAGACTCTGTTATTGATTCCCTAAACATACAACTAACCAAGCAACTATTGCCTCATCCAGTAAGAAGCTTATGTTCGATAAGTTTCTTCATTTTGTGCCTTTCCTCCCCCAATTCACCATCAATTCCATATTTTACACGTTTCATTTAGCCTTTCTTCATTCCTTCCTTCCCATTTACATCTAAGATGTATTAAACATTAGATGTATGGTATGAAATGGTTAAGCACCTATTTCATGAAGTTCTGCTAAAATGCTGTGATGTTGGTTGCAATATAAATCCTTACTGTTTACTGCTTACCCATTCTCGATATAAAACAAAAACAGATTCATCAATTCTTTTGCAGATTTTATACACCATAGTCCTACTACTAGCTAGAATATGTCATTTTTCTTTGTCTTTATCCATGTTTTACAATTATGAAAGCAAGACATGTACAAAACACCGCCTATTTCAACATAGATTTATTTTGTGCATTTGGATGATTTAAATACCACAACTACTTGGCAACTATGCATCAGTGTGACTCTGGCACAAAGAGACAGTAAACCTATTTGCATCTGAAGCTTTGAGAAATGCAAATAAAGTTCAAAAAAGACTTGGTCAATTGCTTACCAGACTCTTGATTGTGGTTTTTGTGAAATTTTCCATCCAGCTGGTTGCGTCAATTTTTATTCCAACAACTAACAAGAAATACATGAAAGTCTTTTTTAGTAAAATGAAGGAAAAAAAAAAGGTAACTGTATTATCCTATAAAAGGGGAAAAAATTATAATAACATCTAAACCATTGAACTGGAGAAGAAAAAAATATTATTTTTGTTCAGTTGTCTGATCACCAACATCATTCATGAGACTAATAAATTAAACACTCTTACTCAAATACAAACAGATTTCCACTAGCAAGATTAAAACTGTCTCAGAGAAAATAATGTTATTATAAAGTGATGTTCCTTTGAAATCTCAATTAAATTTCCAATTCACTGTTGAGCAACAACCAAATAACTAAAGTGTATTTTGAGTTTCAGCACCACTCTTATCTTACCTGCTGGCTTCAGAAGCTTCCCATCAATTGTTATTTCCACAGCCTTGCTTACCATAATACCCGATTCATAGCTATTGGCACCACTTTCTGACAGTATAGAAGAGAAAAAAAAGCAAACAAAAAAAGAAGTTAGGGTGACATAAAAGCCTCTTCCTCTGAAACTTAAATTAATTAATATTCAAATACCAGAATGATTTAACAAAATCCTTGTCCAAAAGCACTGACCCAGCTATAGTACACGTTTATCACCTGTGATAGCTCAGATCACCAACACCGGCATGACTAAGGAACATTTGTGTTTACTTTCCTTCTTTTTGTTCCCTGTTTGACTGCTTCATAAAGTTACTGTAGCATTTTCTTCTTCTGCAAACAGAGCCATGAATACCTTTACACAAGTGAGCACCTCTGTTAAAACCAGGATCTGCGTCGAAGATTTTATCCTGATGTTGTCTGTGTATTTTTCAATGCAGAGTATACTGACACCACTCACTAACACACAATTTCTGCTCTGACAGACTTCAAACTGTTTTCAACACTGCTTCATATGAAAAGGCAAGTTAAAAATACATTCCCTGGAGCTGTTTCAGGAGCAAAAACGGCTTCAGGGAATTTTGTTAATTACCGTCTTTATATTTTACTGAGAAAAAAATGCAATAAATAATTATGAAATAACAGCAATAAAAGATTCCATATGTTTAAGAGAGGAGTATGTCATTTGTAGTAGCATCTGCTTTTAGACAAACTTGAGAAGGTTTATTTTGCTCACTTAAATTACAAGCACTTGCTATTGTGCTTATACAGGTTTTAAATGTCACAATATCTCAGAACAACTGATTTTGGTGAATAAGTGTGTCCGCAAGTAGAATTCAAAAGCAAAGTTTGAACTAAGTAGTATATACTGAATGAACACCAGTACTCTGTGTGTTTTCACTTAGGTTAATTCTGAGCACACAGGGCCACCAGAGTAGTTGACAAATTATGATGACCTTGTTTAGTGCCTCCTAGCTTTTCCATAATAATGGGTGTTATCCCAAGATTTCTTTCCTTATGAAGCGTCATGCTTGCATCTTTTGTCAGAGACCGCATCTGGTATGGGAAACTTCCACTTATATTGGACTAGCTAGCTCTGACATTTCTAAACTGTGATGACTTACTGTTGTAGTACGGAGCTGTGAAAATATAGTTGTCATTATCTAAACTCCTTTTATAGAAGCTGACCTCATAAGTTTCAGCATTTTCCAACCAATCTTCTCCTGCCCTAAAAAAAAAAAAAAAATAGGGATCAAAACCAGACAGTTTAGAGTCTCATTAATGCCGAGCTACAGGTTGTTTTCTTTCTATTTTTCACAGTTGGAAAAAAAGTGAGATTCATTCTTTTAGGCCTCCGGCTCTCTCAGCTTTCACTGGTTAAAAGACAGGTGTAATCATTAGAAAAACCCAAAACAAACAAACTTTGGGGAAAAAAAGAAAATAGTGTTCTTGGAACAACACAAATTTAGTCTCATCACTTTTAGATATGTTGAGAGAAATACAATTGCAACACTGCTTACAACAAAATCTAAACAAACCTTTACAGCACATGCTATGCTTTGAGCTTAATCCCAAAAGACTTACTACTATTAATAATCACAAAATAGGAAAGAAACTGATGGGGAGTAAAATTCATTGCCATTTTCATATTTGGGGGAAACAGAATAACCTAAGAAAATAGATAAATTTGCCATTTACCAGTAGATCTGAACTGGTGCCCTCACTATTCCCAGTCACTTTTGGGGGTGTCTAGTTTATTGTATGTCCAATTTCACATTCCCTTTTTGTCCTCTGATAATGATAACATTTTTCTCTCTTGAAGTCCCTGGACCATTTGGTCTGATCTTAGTCTAAAAAAAAAAAAATCGCCTGCTACTTTCCAGAATTTGCAACCTGCCAAACAACTGAGTGCTTGGGAGTAATTAGGAAATAGCATGGCCCCACTGCTACTGCAAAGGTATTGCTTTTACTGTTACTCTACACTGATTAGAAACTTGGATTACAAGGGCCTGTCATGAAAATAATGTGACAGACCAGTTTCAAGCAGAGACACAGGTAAAATCAAATTAAAACAAGACATTCCACTAATTTCATAGCTATCAGTACAGATTAGACTCTAGGAGACCACAGTCCTTCGTTCAATAGAGCCACTATTTAACATTCCACCTTTTCAGGCTTCAATATAATCACATTATGCTATTTTGTAATAATTCTTACCTTTTGGGGAACACTCTAGTAATTCCACCATCTGTAACAACAAATTGCGCAACAACTCCATCACTGTAAACAAAAATAAGATTTAAAATGAAAACTGACTGAAATTCTCACAAATTCCCATGTCAAGGGTTGCCATTAAAGTTCATGACTGTGAATTAAATACCTATTCTGTGTAACATTAGCTGCATATCTCTATATGCACACAGATGTATAAGATTTTGTTTTCAAACTCTGAAATGCATAAAAAATCCCACAGTAAATAAAAAGAATACTTACAGAGACAGTTTACTCCAATAATTTTGAGCAAGTTCGTTTGTAAATCCTGCATCCAGCAAAACTCTAATGATCATATCAGTATTACCTATCAAAAGAGTTAAAATGTAAGACATCTGAAACAATATGACCTGGAGTTTCAATAAAAGCCAAAATGAAATTCTGAGTTGTCAAGATGCTCCAGCCACAAAAATTGGGCTGTTTATATTAGACATTCTGCCTAACTTCAAACTACGTCAAGTACTTAGAGTTAAATAGATGTTCTCACACTGTTGAGTTCACTTTAACTTTTTCTTCATTGTCTCCTAGAAACCTATGTTTGTGTCACAGGAATAAGGAAGGTGATAAGGGTATAGGCTCCAGCTCTGCAAAGCCCCCTATTTTTAAAGCATGTCTTCATTAAAACTTTTTATCTCAGTTGGTGCAAGGAAACAACACAATTACTAATGATACTTACTCTTACATGCTATGAAATGGAGATAATTCAACTACGTTATAAATATATTTAGATCAATTAAGTCCCAGCCTCTCAAATAAAACATATTTGTTATCTGAAAATGGATACAGGGAAATAAACAAATTTTGAATCAGTAGCTTATATGGAGATGTCATGCTTAAATATCTTTGAAAAGATGGTTTGAAGTCATTGCTTCTCAACCATCTTCTTCAGCAACACTTTAGAAGAGTTACTGAAGATTATTTCGATGTGGGGATTTTATTTGTAATTCCTTTTGAAAAGCATTTTTAACTGACATAACTTCTGCAGACAATCAGTCCTTTAGTTAACACTGTTTACTTATTAAAGAGACTATTTTTAAAGTAACTTAATTATTAGGAAAAAAAAAGAAGGAAAAAAAATGCTGCATATTCCAAAATGAAATACAGCAGTAAGTAGATAACACTTTGTAATAATAACTTACTAAGCACTAGCATATACTGCATTATAACAAAATGTGTCCTCAATATTTGCTTATATAAGTAGTGACTATTGCACAAGAATTTTCACTTCTTATTAAACTTTATTAAATTACCATTAATTGCTTTAATCACTGGAGGTGAATGCTTTCATTTCTAAGACTGAGTCAAGGGGTTCAAATAAAATTTCAGTCAGTCAGCAATGTGTCAATGAATAGGATCACTCTATTGAAAGAACACCAAATACCCACGCATGCACACAAAAAAAGCCTTTTGTGAAAAGACATCACATCTAAGTGGACATTCCTTCAGTTACATGGTCTAGCAGAGAGATTCTTTCTGAATTGATCAGGTATCCCTGACAGCAACATGTCAAATAGACTTGAGGAAAGCAAGATTAAAAAAAAAAAAAAAAAGGTTATTCCAAGTATTTATAAATTATTAACAATGTTAAACTGATGCGTATGTACCTAACGAAACCCAAAAATTGAATTTTTCAGGAGAACAAGGCTTTAACACCTTACTGATGGTAATAACTGTTCATTTATTCTAAACAGAGGTTAAGGCCCAATCTCAAAACATGAATTAATCCCTTCCTAAAGTCCAGTGCTCACCACTGCAGCCGTGGTCTTAAACTATTCAAGCCCAAGTGAGATCTCTTTAACCAATTTGTGAACCTGCCAAAGAACTTCCTTATCTTTTATTCTGGTTATTGGTTATTTCAGTCTTGGACTCCTTTTCTTTACTTATTTTGGAATAAAATGTCAAGAGAGCAGGTTGAAGATTTCATTACAAGATTTTGAGTCTGTTTGAGACTTACTTTGGCTGATAGGCTCAAGTAAAAAAAATATAAATTCAAAATATTTGGAATGTATTAAAATGAAACAGTAGTCATTTGATGCTTGAGCAAAAAGCTGAGAAGAATTATGGAAAATGCT
Source organism: Edolisoma coerulescens (assembly GCA_013397115.1). NCBI lineage: Eukaryota > Metazoa > Chordata > Aves > Passeriformes > Campephagidae > Edolisoma > Edolisoma coerulescens. Next base: position 446,176 of record VWZW01006010.1, on the reverse strand, counting down.
GGATGCATAATCCCCTGCAAACTTCTTAAATAAAGCCAGAAACTTGCAAATTAATTTTACACTCTCTACCTTGGATAGAAAATCCTGACACTAGATATATTTCTACTAAAAAACAAACCCACAAAATTTGAGCATGAACTCTCATTCATGAGAAAGTATTTTCCTAAGGAAGAATTTCAGTGAGCTGAGAAGTGTACTTACATGACGAACTGGTTGGAGTATTTCTGTCAATAAATTCATTGAAATTCAATAGAAATTCAGTGTTGTTCTCTGATTTTTTTACATCGTTACAGTAGTCTCTGAAAAACAACAAAACACCAGTCTTCTCATATTTTTTCTTGTGCTACTAAAGCAGACAACTTTAAATTCCAAGCAGGCTTGTACAACTATTACGAAGTAGCTGTTACTACTGTGTCAATTGACTGCCATCATCAATATTGAATGATGACCATATCAATTATTTCAGACATCTACAGGAAGTAAGGTGTTCAAGTGCCTGCCTAAACATTTGTTAAGATTTGGATTATAAGAAAACTGCATGTATGAAATAGGGCACAGATTAGCAGAAAAAACCTGAGGGCTACTGTAGGCCATAGTGTTAGGATATCATAGTCTATGCACAAAAAATATGCCCAGTGAATTTAAATTGCTCCTGGGTTAAACTGTACTGGAAAGTACCTGGACTGGAATGAAACATAGTCACTCCATGCTCAACTAAGGCCAGATTTATAGGTTAACGTCCTCTCCTCTGAGAAGTGTTAAATGCAATTTTAATAGGGTACAAACCACACAAACATATGAACAGTCTTTGTTTTGACACATGCAAAACAGATAAATGGTAAACTTCTGTCCCTTACATAATGTAATAAAGCAATATATCATTGGCCAATTTACTGAATGCAAGCAAGCAAAATAAAAGTCACTGGACATTTTGGAGGCAAATATTATATGATAAGTGGCATTAAACAACTTTAATTAAAATGTAGAGAGTGTTTAGCAGTAAAGCACGGGGCTCTCTTTTTAAAATGAGCTTTTACATTAAATTAATTTTACAAACAGAAGAAGTCTGTTCAAGTATTTCACAGGACTAAGATATCTTATTACCCTTTATTTACCTTACCATAATCCAGAAAGACTACAGGCAGAATTTACCTTACTATGCCAATATTCACATTTAAACAGAGCTACATATTGAACAAACTTTGTTAATGTAGGATAGTAGAGACTTGCTGGAAGCTGCTAATTGGTTCAATTGATTCTCAATAACTTCAGTCTTTCAGAAAAATTAAATTAAACAGTTAAGCTGGGATACATTTTAAGATAGAAGATTTTCTATAAATCAATCTAGTAATTGAAATCAACCTATTAATTGAAATTTAAAAGTATACCGAGATTTATCAGATAAAAAAAGAAAATGCAACAATTCCCAACTGATCTTAACTGTACAGCAGTTCCTTTATTTCCTTTATTTATCATAACTTTCTTTTAGAAAAACTTAATTTTTAGGAACTGTTTATCACACCAGGTTTCCCTTGTGAACATAATTTTAAAAGCAAAACAAGAACTGCACAATTTCACATAAAAAACCTCAGGGAACTAATGAAAAAAATCCATTTTCAATGACTTAATAATTTTTATGCTCAATTAATTGAAAATTAACTCATACTTAAGTGATAGAGAGCTTTGAAACCCTTTGTCTTGAAGTTGGGAAACGTTGTGGTAAGTATTATGAACCCTATTTGAAAAATAGTTGTAAAATCTTAAAAATCAGAACCATGAGAACTGCACAGATGTGAATGAGTTTTCCATTAAAATATCAATATCTGTTTTTACAGCTCTCTTTGATTAATATGAATAAAAATCAGAGCCTGAAGATGCCATTTACATTCCAGCATGAAAAATGATTGATAATTTTTTACCAAATGAAGCTTTATCGGTCAAGCCTGTATGATCTATGTGCCAATAATCAGATTAGATACCTATTTAGTGCTGAAATAACACTTATTACTGGGAAATCAACCAACCTTGGTGCTAAAAACGTATAGCCAGCTTCATCAAAATGATCAAGCTTCAGTGATTCTGAAACTACAAAGACGAAGAGTAAACACCAAGTAAGTAAACTGGAATTTTTGCCATTGTTCCTCTTCTCAAACTATTTGGCTAACTTTTGCATGCATCCATGAATTTAGAATGAAATGTTTATTTTGAGACACTTTCGCACTAATAAATTCTATACTTCTCCGTGCTTCACAACAGAGGAAGAAATTACTTGATTATTATATAAAACATACAATCGGCAACAGTAAGATAATATCTAGCAATTCATTTAAGGAAGACATTTAATTAGCATAACAACATGAAAAAATATGAGATGTTTTCACTAGAATTAAACTCTGATACAAATAAATATTTGGGACACTGAGTTGTTAGAACATGAAGAAAAATAGTCCTAATATCTTCTGCAATGAAGTTTAAAAAACTCAGTCATACTAGCATTACTGTAAATCCTACTGAGAAAAATGGCTTTAATAGCTGATATCACTGAACACTGATAGGACCAGATGAAGAAGGATTAGATATTAGCAACATATTGAAATGAGCATGAAAACCGAAAATTACTTCACTTTTGTTTTTCCCTTTCTATTGCTATGGTACCCAATGATCATGAAGTAAACCCTGAGATGAGGAATACCGAGGAGAATATCCAGTAGGAATAGAAATATAAGTGAAAAATATCAACTGCAGTAAACAGAAGGAAATTGAGCAACAAGAATATACTTGCCCGTTTTGGATCTCACTATCCATCAGAAAGAGAAAGCAGGGAAACAGAAAAAAACAGGGTAAAGCACAAGGGGTCACAAACCAATATTTTATTCAAACAGCCCCTTGAATAAAAATATTGTACATAGATAGATCAAAGGTTCAATTTACATACAGCTGTAGTCTGGAAAAAAAAAAAAGACAAACATCTCTGAAGACTAAAGAATAAGTCTTCCTCAGTTATTTCTCAGTACCTTCTATATACTGGGGTTATTTCAAGGGTCTGTTTTGCAGGTCATATTAACATAAGTGCAAAACCAGATGATCTAATCCATCAAGAGAATCATACTCCCTGCTTAAAAATTTAATTTTAAAGTACTTGGTATTGGAAAAAGTTATAAAATAAATAATTGATTACTAAAAGTTGCTGTATTCTACTTCATATGTGGGAGCAATGGTAGAGGAGAGTGATGTAGTGCTAACCAAGTTTTCTCTAAACTAATAGTATCTATGCCTGAGGTTTTTTGTGTTTTTCTAACTTTCTATTTAACTACACACTTGTTCTAAATTTATTATAACACCTGGATACAGTTAAAAGTCTGTGATTGGTTCTATTTTGTGTACTACCTAGACTACGGTTAAGCTACACCTAATAAACAAAAAACCTTTGAATACTGACAAGTATAATTTTCATTTATCACTTCTGAATCTGTAAATGGCTTAAAATTAGTCTGACCTAAAAATAAAATGCAAACGTCTACTAAAACTATTTGTAAAACTATTTGCAAAATAAAAACCTAACTGCAACCCAAACCAAACAGGGCTTTCACATTGTTCTATTCCTACAGGCAGCAGAGATCATTTGCTACATATTATACTGTAACTAAAACACACAAAAAAATGCTTTACTCTTATAGTCTATATCACTACATTTTGCTAATAGAATGGAAAAAATAGTATCCAGACCCTTAAAATCACAGCAACAGAGGATACACAAAGCAATGATTCTATAGGCACGGAGCAAGGGGTAGGGATTGTCAGCGGAACTGGGGTACCTGCACATATTCTATTTTTATAGAATATTTCTTGCACCTCGGATGTTACAATGGGTTAGAATCATTGCTGAAGATTTTGGGTACATCATGATAACATCAGTGAATTCCACAAAATGTATGGATTTCAAATATTGCTTTTTAAGTGAATCTGAGACTTGGTAACACCAGACAAAACCAGGGAACCTTTACAGTACTTACATCTGGCTTGAGTTATAGTTTCATCTATTTTGGCTTTAATATAATAAAAGCTGTATGATGGTAACACCAATGCCAAACTGCAACAGAAATGAGACAAGTAAAGCAATTATGTTATTTGCAGAAGTTTTCCAGTTTCAGCTTCTTTGTCTTTTGAAAGTAATTAACAAGTTTGGAATTTGGATTCTCAGGAGATGAGACAGCCACACAGTGATATAGCAGCCTCACACTGTAACAGGCACAAGTCTGTTTATGCCAATCCTGAGTGTCGCCATGTTTATTTTGATTCTTATTTACACTTTTAAGCATAAATGCACTTTTTAGCAGATAAGCAAGGAATTTCCAAATAATTGCAAATAAAAAACCTCGTGATTTTTGTAATCTTCCTCTGACACATGTAACATCCTTATGTAACACGTCATGGTGATCAGTGACTGCCAAAATATCACTTATTACTGTGCTAATCATGCAGCCACCACTAACAACTATTGAACACAATTGTGCAATAATATTTTAAGATTTGCAGAGCATTTGCAACATATTTTCTTTTATGTTATACTTTTTTTGGTTCAAAATATGTAGGAATTCTTTTTGCAGCTGAATTCTACACATATGTAGAGTTCAGTTCTAAAAATGTACGTAAAAGACAGGAGGTATGAGCAATCATTAGATAGGTATCATCATCTTCCCTGTCGCATCCTTAATTTTTGCACTTGGATTTCATCCATGTAGAACTGCAACAGTTTCTAATGAAGAGCTGCAGAAATTAACATTAAAAATGCTGTACAGTTGAGCCATAAATGAGCTGACCTTTAATGACACATTTGCCATTTATACAGAATATAAGTGAGATTGCTGAATATTTAGCAATAGCCTTCTACCAATTCTCCTCCAGGGAAATCAGTGGCAGTTTACCTGTCATTAACAGTTACTGCTAGCAGAAATTGCTAATTAAAATCTATAATTTTATGTTTAATAGGTTTTCTGCAAGGAGACTCTAAGGATTTATTGCTGTATCTCATGCCAGGAAGCTCAGGAAGAATTAAGAAGTTGTGTAAATGAAACGTATTTCTCTAGTGATTGCTAGATGGCAGTCTGATAAAAAATTCCTTTTTTTACAGAGTATAGAGGCAGTACAACAGAAAAATGGGATGGTGAATAGAATATCCTAGGTCTACATTCTGTTGTTAAAACCAATTTGTTTCGTTTTACACTCAATTTAATGTTTGCATTCTCAGTGACTCTACACCTGTGCAGAAGACAACAGAAAATGGGATCCAGCTTGGCTGAAGACTACTGTAATTCACCACAACAGAAACAGCATTTTGGTCAAAATTTGACTCAGTATTTGTACCATGTAGTTTTGAACTAGAGTAGTTTAACTTTCCTTGGAAAACCTTAACTTGTTTTGGGTAATGTTAAGGAATCTTTCTACATTCCTTCTAATTCTACAAAGCTGTGCACTTAAATGAATTTGATATAATATACACATCAGTGTCTCCTTAGCTAGTATAGAAAGTGTAATGCTAAAACTATTAACAAAAATTAACCAAAAGGAGATTTAAATAAACAAATGAAGTGAGTGAACAGAAACTAGTTACCTGTAATCAGTGCCATTCACAGCAGTCCATGTATACGTTCTGTTTCCTTTATCAATGTACCTCTACAAACAGATATTGTTGAAAAAATTATATTATTAAACTCTGGAGCTTCAACAATTGTGACCTTTCTTTGAGGAATACAGTGTAAAAACAAGTACAAATCTGTCTTGCTAAAATCATGGGTTGAGCTGCAGCTCCTTTCCTTATATATTTTCCAAACTTATATTTTGTAAAAGAATCAACCACATAATTTTTATTGAATATTAGAAAAATGTAAATTTAAATAAAACCAGACAAACCTGACCAATAATTTTCACTTTAAAATTCATTAGCCAGACCTACGCAAACCTTTGTCTCTGTGATTTAAATTTGATAAAAAATGCTTTCTCTTTTATGGATAATTTTGCAGTTTAAGCTATGAAAAGATAAAAAGCACCGCTCAGTTACAAAAAGACTTTGTAGGTAAGTATTTAAAAACAAAACCACCCAGAGCCTTTCCTTTCAGGTCACAGCACCACTGGCTTAATGCATTTAAACTTGAATCATAACTACCAGCACAGCCTGGTAATCCTGACTGTATAGACACCCCCTGCTAAACGTAAAATGTGTTTCTAATCTCATTAATAGGGTCTTGAATTTGGTAAAAAAATTAACATTGATACAAATGTTTATTTTTAAATAACTTAGTACATTAGGATAATCTTTACCATTCGTTTTCTTGTGGTGGGAAAAATAGTGTGATAGGCACAGTCCCACAGTTCCCCATAGATTTAATCATGAATCCACCTGGCGGACATCGTTTTACTCAGTTTTCCACTTTGAAAACTATACGATTATGCCAGCTGCAACATATTATTATTTTACAATCAAATTTTTGTAAGTATGCCAGCAATGAAGACTGTACAGCTGTTGCACTGCAACATTACAAACATTGGTGAAAGGTACCACAGGTGTACCTCTAGGTTCTTTCTTTCCCTGTGGTAAAAGGATAGTGGGAAAATGACCATGGCTGTAGAAAAGAGGTGACTTATATGACATTTATAAATTGAAACCTTCTCATTACCTGGATGTGGCTTTTCAGTACAGCATGACAGTATAAATAATTTAATAGTCATTTTTGGAAGAAAATGAAAAAAAAAGATAAAACCAGAAAGAAGATGCATATAACAGTGTTTAGTACCCTGATATATTTTATATTTAAGGCAAAAAGATGCTTGAAGAGATTCCTATCCAAGCCTATTTCTATTTAATGTGTACTTCAGGTTAAAATCAGCCACTTGAACCCAGTGCTGGAGGTCCCTCCAAATCAGGCACAGTGTCATGGGTCACACGCCGTGTACCTCCACAAGAGGAAAACAGTCCCCAAGGGGGGAGGGGAAGGAAGAGAAGAACTGGGCTGTAATTAAATCCTGTTGCCACCAGCACTGTGAGAGTGCTTGAAAGCAAATTGCTTGAAAGCTCCCTTCAAAGATAATCCAGCAGATAACACATCCTCATACCTCAGCTCCTGTTTACCTTTGCCTGCTTCCTTAGTGGGCGGTCTGAGACCGTCTCATCCCCAGCTGATCACTGCCAAAGAGCTCACACATGTTATTGCAGCTTTTGTGACCCTTCAGTTTTCACTGCTGCCCACCCCGGCTGCCAAATGTGGCAATGCTTTTGTTCCTATGGCATCTTTGTTACTTGGAAAGCCCCTGAGGCCTTGGGAGACTCCAGCGCACCCCACCCACATTTGCTACAAGTCCAGTCTCTATGCTGTAGTATGAAGTCATCTCCCAAGACACTGCTGGGGCCAGCTGCAACACAAAAGCAAAGCAATGCAAACTTAAACCAAAAAGCAAAACAAAAAGAATATAAATTTTAAGCCCGAAGACTGCAACTGTCAGTTCAGAGCAACCGACCACATCAGCCCTTTTTATAAGAAAATATATGAAGCTATCAAGTGCTAAGTGATGCATGGCTCATGCGTGGCCCGTGGTTTAAAGCAGCTTTATTCTGGTTCTAGCAGCCTGGAGCTGGGAGGCTGCAATAGCTTGAAGCAGTCATCATAGCCAGCCAGCTCTGGCTGCTCCTTTCTTCTCTCAGAGAGGTCTGGGTAGAGGAAGAAATCTTGGGCCATGGTGCAAGGGAAGGTGAGGATAATTAATTTCATTGTCATTGAAACATCTGGGATGAAAGGCTTGGGATATTTTATTCCAACACAGATTGTGGTCTGGGCCATGTGTAACCAGCACATTCTCATGCACTCAGGGATGTTACATTCCTCCCTCCTGCCTGGATACTGCAACTGGTTTCAGCACTTCCCTCCCTCCCTCTTTGGGCAAGGAGTTGCAGGACCAACTGTTTCAGGTCTTTTGTAGCATGGAGCCTGAGAAATGTACGAGCAGCCTGAAATATCTTCAACATATTTGGCATTAATGCAATTTCTTGTACAACCCTAATCATGTTACTGTATTTTTGTGACCTTCTAATCCTCTCTCTTCTAACCACCTACACAGAGCCTTTTACACCCAGAGACCTGGAAAGGCACTCCTTAAACAAAACGACATAAATCTGAAAATGTCTCAGCATGGAGTCTCTCCCTTCAGTAGCAGTTTATCCTCAACACAGATGCCAGCAGGGCTTTGGGCTCTCTGACACTGGGTCAGGAATGACCCAGTTTCCCTTAAGGGAAGGGACTGCTGGCATGCGAAACAGAACGGGCTCCTGACACAAGTGAGGGAGCAGAACTGACATCCACTGGGGCTTATCCTCTCTGCCCCAGCAAACACATATTCGTGCACCATTCTCCAAGAGTGGAACCATTCAGGAAAAGACACAATTTTTTTCACACAGCAGAATTTTCCCAGAGATTGTAAAGCAGTATTGTAAAGCTTGGTTTTAGCATTTTACAATGAGAAGGCACGAAACAGAGTCCTGGCAGGAGGCAAGGGTACTGCTGATACAGGCCTCTTTAGAAGAGCATGGGAAGAAGGGAAAGCCAGTATGAATTAATTGGACAGTCCCAAGCAATTCTTCTAAGTATTGTTATAGTGAGCTTATATGCAACGGTTGTGCAGTGCCTGCTAATCCATCAAATTAGATATCTTCAAGCTGATTTATGTTCAGAGCAAAAGAGTTTCAAAAAGATGTTGTGGAACTGTAACTGTGGGGCATACTCTGGCCAGAACTGCTCCTTCAGCACACCAGTCATGATTTCTTCTCACTGAGGTCCCCAAGAAGTAGAGCACCCAAGTAATGATCCATATCAAATTTGAGTATTTCCTATTGCTAGGAAACATGACTGCTTATTAGAGAAAACAGTAGCAATGTTTATCAGGAATAAGTATTTTGGACAAGAAAATAAAGAACTCAACAAGCTGTTCAGAAAGTACATGATATAACTGTAAGATGAATTTGCTTATCCCAAACAGTCTTCATTTATGGCATAAAAATGTTACTTTATTATTTTTTCTCACAACTTTCTTCCCATTCAGCCACAATATAAACTACCAAACCCATGCTCTCACATCTCCGCAAGCAAATTAAGCACTTTGTTTTGGAATTCATGCACAGAAGTAGGCTGGGTCCATTTCCTGTTGAACAGAGTGTAAGACCTCATCAACAAATGCTTGATTAATGATGCACCAAAGAAACCAAGAAACAAAACAATTATTTTTTTTCCTAAGTACATAATTTTTTTTTTTACTATAAGCCAGTAAAACTAGCAAATCTAGAGGGAAAAAGTGGTACAAATTGTCATTACAAAATGAACAACCCAGCATTTCACCATTTCACATTATTTTTCTGGTTTGCTTTATTCCTGTAAATGTAACTCTTTGGGTTCCTATCTTACCTCATCTTGGGACTTGACCAGTGTTTCAAATGTTTTTTCTCCACTTTCTCCATCAATCATTTTTTTCCGAATCTATTGGCAAGGAAGAAAAGGAAAAAGTGAAGAAAAAAAAAGAGAAAGTGTAGGTGTTGCATGTAATATGAATAATCTTTTCAGTGATCAAAATATTTCTTAAAAGCACAGAAAATGCTAATGCATATGGAAATCACAACTCTTAAAAAAGTTTTGTTTACAATTTTCAGATTTTTCCAATTAGAAGTTGTTTTATCCAAATATATACTGAATCAGTAGAGTTATGAGGCAGCAATTCTGGTATACTTTGCATTTCAAGAACGTGCCATAAAACTCCTTGATGCTGGGCACTGACAGAGAGAGAATGAATTCTGTGTGCATGAGAAGTTTTGTCTAGCACTTCTTGTGCCTCCCAGAACATCTTTGTGATTCAGGTAGTAGCATTGATTCGCAGAAACATTTTTCTACCAGTCTGAGAGTAACTCCCCCACCGAAGCAGCCATTTCAAAGAAACTTAAGGCAGATTTTAACAGATACCAAGGAATGCTGATTATTGTCATTATGAAAGAACAATTTCAAACTGAGTGAAAAAATGTGTAAAAATTGTAAAATGTTTAAAAACCTTCCATTTTATTTCAGAAAACTAAGAAATTATTTTTAAAAGTTATCATTTCAGAATATATTACAAACTCAGTAACTGAAAAATATACAGAGTAATTAATTTTTTGTGTACATTTAACTTTGTTTCTCAGTTCTCTTTCTTGCCACAGGAACAATCTTGCGTTAATAAGAGATAGGGAAATACTTTAAAAATATTTTAGGTAATATTTTAATATTCTACTAGAAAGTCTTCTGTTTCAAAAAATTTTTCTATCTTCCCTTCCCAGGAATTGCTACTTAATGAAGAAGAATTTAAGTAGCAATCACGGTGTTTTTCAAAATGAGAGGAATATAATGCATTGCCCTTGCCTATGAATAATATTGGGATTTAATTTTTCTAATCATAACTTCATCTCTATGAAGTCATCATCTTAACAAATTTGAAATTCAGATTTATATTGAAATAGATTCCCATTCAAAATCTAGAACATTTATTGCTTTTCAGTTATTATGTGGTGAGCAACAAGCAGCAACAGGTACTAAGAAAACAGGTAATCTCACCTCAACTTTAATATCATTTTCCAATTCAGCATCTAGAAAATCCAGTGTAACAGGCTCCTGGGATTTAGGATTCTGAAGCAGAAGATATTGAATTATCAAATAAAAAAGACAGACTACTGTAATATTACAAACCACTTTAATCCCTTCATTTTAAAGTAACCTACTTAACTCGGTTTACTTACCCATCTACTTTAATCTCTTGCAGCATTACTAGTGGCCCTTTCTCATTTATTTTATTTTGTTGGATAGAGAGGTTAATTGGGTAAGTGAAAATCCAATTAACACTAATTGCCAGTGTCTGTCCACAGCCTGTCATGTATGGAACTCATGCTGAGGTGCTGCTTCCCCTTCTCCTGGCACGTCACAGACTGTATGGGTAGGAGAGGAATCAGGGTAAGCAGAGGAAGCATAGGATATTAATCTCTCACTGGATGTCCTGCCTCCAAGAAAGGAGAGGTAAATTTGGGAGAGTTTTCCACCCAACCAGTAAGCTGGGCAACTCCACTCTTTGCAATTTTGCCAAGAGCAGACTTGCTCTTATGAGGTGGAAATAGACTATGGTTCAAGGTTCAAAAAGCAGCAATTACAGCAAATTATTTGGGATTTACAAAAAATAAACCCCACTTTTATTGTCAGCATGACAGGACTTCCCTGAACACCTTGTAGTTACAAAAGCATCTCTCTTGACATCAGTACTGTTATCTCACTTCAGAAGATGGAAACCTGTAGCACAGAAATACTGAAACCCAAGCTTCTAGACCTAAGGAATGTTGATGATGTCAACCCTCAAGTATGGAGCACAGAGAACTTTGGCGGCCTACATCTGTAGTAGCCCCATAGGAGTGCTGGAAGGTCACTGTAGCTCTGCTGAACTAGATCAGACCACCCTCCAGCCTCTGATCCTTTCTCTGTTGCAGTCTGCATTTACTTGGCCAGAGCCATCTTCTGTATGTGTTGTTGGAAATCCAACTTTTTTTCTGACAATTTTGCCTTAGACCCATTGACTTTCTATTGCGTGTGGTGTAAAAATAATCATTCATCATCCAGTAGTTATTTAATGCACCCTCTAAAAGTGAGTGCATTTATTTAAAAAAAGGACTATGGGGATATGTTACTTAACCATTTAAATCTGACAGTTCAGAGTAGAAAATGAAAAAAAAAAATCATTTTTAAGGGATTTCAGCAATGCAACTCTACTAACATTTACAGGGTAGATTAAAGTCTCTTCCTTCAATTATAATTATATTCCTCCTATCCTAACATTCTCTGGCAAACTTACATGACAGATGTACACATGATTATTCTATCAAGGAATGCAAGCTTGTTTCATCACAATTCGTATATGTACTGGAAGAAAGTAATATCCTGAAAAACTGGTAAAAGATGTCTTCATGTAACAGTCTGGAGCACCAAGAGCTTAACAGTAGCCCTTATTTTCAAGACTGTAGTATAGAATAGTTCCAGAATATAAGAGATAAGTTCTTCATTTTCTTGAGGAAAAAATGTACATGTTTCTGGGTATATGGAATTGTTCCTGTTCTTATCAAGACATGTCTGCTAAGAGAAAAACTAATAAATTTATTCTCAGGAAGAGAATCTGCACTGAAAAGATTGCAGACAAATATTCTGGGTATTTCTTTAAAAAATTTACTGAAAACTCCAAGAAAATTTTTCAATTTCTCTTTATATATGATAGATAAAACTAACAACTTTAATATAATGGCATTAACATATGCTATCTACTAACTCAAAATTATTCAGTTATTGCTACGCAGTTACTTTTCCCTCCCAACAAATCCACACTCTCAAAATAAATAACAAAAGGCTAAAATGTAAAAATAAATAAAATTTTATGTATCTTACATGCAATGGATAATGAATAGCATGGTCAAACCCAAACAGCATGCATGAAGGCATTGGCATGGCAGAGGAGGCATTTATGAAGTTCACATTCCATTCCAACACACAAAGGAACAGAGAAGAAAATAAATGGTAAAAAAAAGAAAGAAAAAGCCATCACATCAAATCAAGGTCAATATTCATTTCAAATGATAGCCTGGGCTAGTCATAGTCAAGGAGTCCCAAAGACAAAATAGAAAACTTTAATTCTGTGAAAATTCAAGTATGCATTAACTGTTTGTTCTTCTTTTTAAGACTTATATCACTTCACATTTCTTATATGATACTTATTAATGACTTTTAATAAGCAAAAAACCTAAGCATCTATAATCCATTCTGAGATGTGCCTGAGGCACAAAGACAACCACTAAAAATTAGAACAGAAAATTCCTACACCCATACTTTAAATGGAAACTATTTCCCTCTTATGTCTCTTCCCTCAAGAATGTTTTTACCAGTATTTGGGCTCCAGAATTTTTATTTCCAAGGTTGCCATTTAGTGGGGTTTATTCCAAGCCACGAAGAAACAAACTTACAGTTCAGTTTGCTCTTCCCTTTATCCAGTCATGCGTGCAACATGACTGGAATAAGCACACCGCCACCACATTCACCAGCACAACTTAACAAAACAGAACAGAAGTAAATCACTAGCAATGAAGCATGCAAACAAAAGGACTGCAATCCATTTTCAGCATGACAAATAAAGGCAGGGATCTATAATTTCAATGACAACTCAAGAAGGAAACAAAGAAAGAAAGGACTGGTGCAGCAACATAAAAAAAGTTAAATAAAACGTTGTGTGTTTTGGGAGGTCAGTGTTCTCACAAATTCTATGGATGGCCTTCTTTGCTGTGTTGCAGGAACCTAGTTCTACTCATATCTGCAGTATTAGTGAAGACAAAGGCTATTAGGCTTTTAAAAGGAAGGATGGTAGGAAGTCAGCAAAATCCTGGGCCACAGAGGTAAAGTCAGGAGCATCTGGAGCGTTTGGGCACCCAAAGCCAGTGCTGCACCTCGCTGGGCAGCAAGCACAGCCAGGCAAACCCAGCAGCAGCCAGACCACACCATGGCAAGCTGAGAAGCCAAGAATGCTCAGAAAACTGATATTTTTTATGTTTCAGTGCTGCTTCCTCCAGTGCAGAAACAAAAAATCCAGCTCTGAGGTGGCCTTCTACACGTGTTATAAACACAGCTGCCTGACACTCGGTGAAATCGCTGACTCGGATCAGGATTTTACACCATGTTTTACTGGTGTTGCTATGCAGGCCACAATTTTTGCTTTATAGATTTCCATATGTGTAAGAAATCAACATGATACACTGTGTTTAAATTTACTATTTTGCTACTTACAGAGTTAATCCATTCCTTTAATGATTTTTAAGTTTTCATTACATGTTTCCTGCTCAGGGATTGCATTACATAAACATGACTAGTTACCCTGTTCAGGTTAATGGCAGGTAATTCTGTGGAGTTTGGTCTGCTAAACTGAGAAACCCCATGCAAACAGCAGATAGAACATATTCCCTACTCTGACTTCCACAGAAAAAAAAAAACCTGAGCAACTCAAATTCTGTAATTTTATGCAGCATTCACTGTACAATAAAACTTAGCAATAAAGTCATAAGAATGATCTCCTGATCTTCTCTTGACTTTGGGTTTATGCAAGCAAAGCCAGCACAAGTAGTCTCTTTTTATTTCCAGTCTTCAAATTAATTTCAACATCTGAAGAAGAATTTTTACAGCACAATTCTAATTAGCACCTATTAGTAAAGCACCATAATTTAATGGAATGCCCTTCACTACAGCCAATAGCATGTTTTCTATTATTTAAACAGGAAAGGATGCAAGCTTCATGCTTTGGAAGCTGTTTGTCACAATAAACATTTCTCTAGTTAGATTTTTCCTAGTAAGCAGGGCAGAAGCTTTCTAGTTGTATTTCCAGGTCTATGCATTCTAATGCACTAATCACCTCCATCCAAAGTTACCTGTACATTGGGTCTCCTTTTTCTCAATTTAACTTTTGGTATGCCCACACCAATTTGCTGAAGTAACAAAAAAGCAGTAATTTATATTTTTGCACTATTAATAAACAGCCTCTTTATAGAATGTGTTTTCTCAACATCTGTGCTGTCCAGGGTATGTTTACTGCAAGCAGAGACTACCCTCCCTTCTGATCATGAGTTGTGAGCTCTCTGCCAGAATTACACACAGGTTTTTTATAGGGAAACAAAAATCCCACATATGTTAATGTGAATTAAATTAGCAGAGAGCTCTCCCTCCCACATACTCTAATGGAATAAAATATAGACTGAGAATAGCTCCTTTTTTGTTTACTTTTATATTTGATCTTAAAACCCAGCTCCTCTTAAGTTTCTTAAATAACCCTAAACAGTAAAACAGAATACTGGACCTCACCGAAGGCATTTGGAATTTTAGGACTATCATTAAATGGATTTTGATCAGAACCATAGTAAAAATGAAGAAAAGGCTTGTTATCTTTAGAACAGATTGAGAAATAGAATTATTTACTGTTTTCAAAATCTAATTAAGATTAAGCTTGTTAATACATGCCTAATGGACTCACTTCAGTGACTACGTTTATTTGGTGGCACATCCACCTGTTCTCTCCCATAACAGTAGGAAAAAGACATCCTCATATGCAGACATACACAAAGAAATTTTGCAATAAAACATAAAAATAAGCATTTTAAAAAAATAAAATGAAATGTAACTAATCACACAAACATAAAAATGGTTTAAGCTGTTTAAAACTATATTAAGATGAAAATAATAAGGTTTCTCATTATGCTTTGGCATATTTTTCATATAGTTCAGCAAATAAGAATATGATGGGAAAGTTCTTAATTATTTTAATATGCTTTTGAACTTGTTGAACTTTTCTCAGTTGTGCCAACAACTTTACAATTTTCTAGACAATTTCTCAAAATATTAATTGTGTTGAACGAGTTGTGATTTGAGGAAATAGATTGTCAGAAGGAAAGCAGAAGACATTCAGAAGGAAGCATTGGAAGTCTAAGAAACCCTCACCTCTTCAAAGGTAAAGATGTAGTTATGTTTTAGTTTACATCTATTGAAAAATTGCTGGCAAAGAGGGTAAAGATGTTGTTCGTTAATAAGTTAATGGCTACCAGGATGTTCAACTAAAATTATTATGACATGTTAAAGAAAGTCCATGGATTCTAAATATATCTGTCTTTGTAGTGTACCTTAGTTTTAAACCGTAGTTCTTGTATCAGTCTGAATAGCATGCACCACCCCACACAAACTGGGAGTGAAAAATTCTAGTCTGTGTAACTGTTAATAACAACAATAACAATGCAAATGCTTAATATTACATTTAGACATTTTTCTACAACATAAAAACTATTGCTTATAAAACATCCTGTTTTAAACATACTCTAAATCAAAATTTTGAGCAGTATGGGAAAGCATCTCTGGAATTCCATATCCTTTTAAGAAGAAAACTACACAGAGAAACCATGAAAATTAGTATCCTAATAATCCATCTCAGTTTGCCTAGACTTAGTTGGGATGAACTGAGTTTTTAACAAAGGTTTTTATTCTCCAGTGTGGTGAGGCAACATTACAGGATAACAGCACATATGAGGTGAACAGAGTCCATATCCATCAGTTTCTCCCAATGTAAGGCCTAAAATGAGAATATTGCATTGTTTCTTTTTGCATTACTCTTGTGAATGAAAAGATAGCTTAATTTTCTTACAAGGGAAAGATAAATAGGCCAAACACCATCACTCAATTACTAATAACCTCTAATTAAAAAAGGATTGGGTCTGTAATGATGCAGATATTTGTCTCTGAAGAATTCACCAAGAAAAATCATCACATCAAAACTTTCATTTTTTAAGACATGAAAATTCAATGCAGATATCCAGAAACTGAAGTCCTTCTCAGTTATGAAGACTATATAAAAACCTTCTTTTCCACAGTTTTCCTTTTATTTTTTGAGAGTCTTTCAAAATAAATCAAAAGGCATATCTCATTAATAGTTACAGTCAAGTTATTCTTTTCTTCTTCAGAAGCACTTTTTTCTTTCTTGTTGTGTTACATACTTGGCAAAAGATTTCAAATGTATTAATTACTTCACCAGGAAATTAATTCAAATATTCACAAAGCTGACTTCTCCCATCTTAAGAATTAAATTAATCACTAAATTATGTAGAAAAATTCTTAATTTCTTCTTCTGTCTTCGACAGTTAAAAAAGTTATTTTAACCTTGTCTTTTATATAACATAACCTTAAGAATTCAAGAGACAAAGTTTACTGAAACTATCGAATTAAAATATGAGAATTTAAAAAAAGTCCACTATACAGAAGATTGTTTTATATGGAGAAACTTTTCATTAAAACCAAGATCAAAGTTCTGATTTCAGAAAAAAAAATCATCCGTTCATGTTGAAATTTCTCATCAGAGTCTGGGAGGCAAGTTATTTAAGAGGATACGTACAACGTAGGAGTCTACACAAGGTAAGGACTACAGTTAATGGATAAAGGGTCAAACTGAAATATTTGGTTTCTATTTTCCTGAAGTTTGAGGGAAGTTGTGTCCTAATAATATTTAGATAAAAATTTCATCTTTAAGTGTGAAACACCTTTCTCAAGTTAAACTACTAAAAATCTAATGTTTTGGGAAGCTGTGCTCAGCTAAATCCATCCCAACTCTGCAGATGAGGTTTCAGCTCTGGTAAACAGAAAATAAGCAAATAAATAAAGTCAAAAAATCACGCAAAATACATCGTATTTGCCTCTGATTTCTTTGGTTTTGCAAATTTCAAAATTGAAATATCAAAAATTTCAATTTCTTAAATGAGAAAGCATCATAAAAAAAGGTGCACAAAAGCTCCTCAGTTTGCTTCAAGATTTTTCACAATGACATTATAGTTTTCACAATGATGTTACATCTACCACTAGTTGTTTTTATATTAATATGTGTATTAAAACACTTCACATATATAAATGTGCATTCAAAATATACATATTTTTTATTTTAATGATAACCAAATTCAATACAAGCCAAAGCTGGTAGATTTGGATGAAGCCATATAACACCCACAAAACTGAGACTTTTCACTATTGATCTCTGATACCTTCAGCAATCCTAGTTTCTGATTTTTTCTGACAATATCCCCTTATTACAGAGAAATAAATTAGAAGGTGTTTCATACCTTTGGTTGGAGATTTGGATGCAGTAGCACATACCCATTAGGATCAATTGCAAAATAGTATCCATTTGGACAAAGCTGAAAGAAATAAATGAAGTTTAGCATTGTATGGTTTTAAGTAATGAAGAAAGAGTAATTAATGGTTTCCAAGAAATGTTCACTTTGTGGAAAACACACTGCCTCAGGCATCATGAAGTACCAGATTATTAACATACAGAAAATAATTTCTTAATGTTTACTCTTTTAGGATCACAGACTTGGAGAATAATTTAGGCTGGTGGGACCTCTGAAGGTCAGCTCGTACAACCTTTCACTGAAAGCAAAGCTCACTTCAAAATAAAGTCCAGCTTTGAAGTTGGACTAGGTTTCAAAGGGTCTTTGAATACCTCTAGTGACAATTCCACAACCTCTCTGGGCAGTCTGCTCTCTGTTTTCCTCAATTCCAGCTGGAATTTGTGTTGCCACACCTATGTTGATAGCCTCTTGTTGAGGCCATGTCGAGGTCCATTTTCTCCACAGTTCCCATTAGGTCACCCATTAGGTTCCTTCTTCAGCCTAAACCCATCTCTCTCAGCTTCTTGCTGTGTACCAGGTACTGCAGACCCTTGGCCAACTCAGTGGCTCTGCACTGGGCCTCAATGTATTTCTTATACTGAGGAGATCAAATGACAGTGTACTCCTGATGCAGGTATTCACCACACAGTTGGTTTATACCACCAGGGCACACCACTATCTTATGTTCCTCATGTCCTCCACCACGACTCCCAGGTACTTTCCTACCCTCTGAGGCAGCCTGTCCCAGCCTGAGCTGTGGTGTGAGATTATTCCATTCTAGATGTAGGACTTAGCATCTGCCTTCAGTTGAATTTGTGATGTCCCTTTTCTTCCTCAGCTGTTGTTTTCCACAATATTTTCATAGAAATTCCACAGCTAGGTGTTTATTACATAAATAAATCAGTGGTACAGAGTAGGGTACAGACAGACACCTATATTAAAGAAATTTTCCATAAAGAGCGCTCCTAGATAAATGGCAGATATTATCAGCTGAAATGATTGTGTACCCTACATTAAGAACCAAACACTTAACTAAAGAGCAGTGCCTTAAGTTACAGGAAAAATAATTACTTGTAATATATCCCCCAATGTAAAAGCTGACTTTTACACAGTGAATCCTGATGGACAAATCAAACATATATGGCTGGAGAGAAAACCACCAGAAAATGTTCAACAACAGAAAAGAATGTATGGAAAGAAGCCTGCTGATATTTTGACCCAAATCCAGTCATTTCTGTATGACTTATGAAAGAGCATGCACAGAAATCACACATAAATCACACATAATGAGAAACCACCAAGGCAAGCAGCTTACCGTAAATCGGGGTGTCAGTTTTTTTATGTCCTCCAAAGAGACATCGACCCCCATTACTCCAAGAATCAGCTGATTCTGGTAAAATTCCAAAATGTTAGTATATATTTGACATATTTACAATGCAGAATTACTGCAACAGTCAGTAAATTTGTGCTTTTGCCCTCGTCTCTTGTTTGACAGATATATTTGAGAAGTTGCCTATTTAGTTATGTGTCTATTCTAAATGTTTTTAATAACGTCAAAGTGATCCAAAATAAAATTTATAAATTCAGAATCTAGTGTAGAGTATGAAGATTGTTTCTGAAGATGGATACTTTCTGGGATGAATAAACAATATGTGTAAGAACAAAATAGGTGAAAGCAAAAGTGAGGCAATAATGTTGCCACTTATGTAGATACTGAACTACTGGCGACACAGAGCTACTTTGCATGATTAGATTGGGCAATTGGTAAGTGAGACCTTGAAACAATTAACTCTTTGGGCTGTAGTACAACGATGAATGAAAAATATTCCAACACAACAAAAAACCCCAGTGAGTATAAGAATCATCAGCCTTTGAAATCAGGGACTCAGGCACTACATTTATTTCGCTTGTAATTTATTTTCCTACTACAGAAAAGGAGGGCAGTCATTTACATAGTGTCACCTGAATCCCTTCTCCATATTAAATACATTTGTAAAATTTATTGGAGGAGGTATCTTGCAGCCTGTAAATAAACACAGGTAGAGATATAAATTGAGCAGATTCAAGTACTCTTCTTGCTCCTGTGTACTAGATCACGTCTGTTCTAATTCTCAGAAAGGCATCTTTTGGTAATTAGTAATCTGTCACTTTGAGCCAGACTCGGTCAATTCCAGGCATTGTCTTGTAGATAAGATTATGCAACATTTTTGGTTTATTGCTTTGTTTTTTAAAGGAAACTAAGAGAACTATTCTGAAAATAAACTAAAGAAATGGCAGTGATCAAACCCTCCTTGATTCATTCAGAGTCTATGTAATATCTGAGAAACTGAATCAAATAATATTTTGTCTAAATTTCTGTATATTTTGACCTGAATGAACATGAGTACATCAAAAGTACAATATTTTACTGTACATTGTAAAGTATATTCCAGGTCTGTTTTTTGATTTTGTGAAGAGGACACAAACAGTTTCCATGTCAGACAGTAATAGGGATGGGCAATTGTATTTATCTAACACTTAGAATTTAAGTGTTAAACTACCACTCAATCTAAGTATACAGTGCTCTTTTCTATTATCATTACAACCAACTAATTTATATTCTCTAAATCATCGCCTTTTACCCTGAAATGTCATAGCCTCAGAGATTTGTTAGAAATTTATCTGGACATTATTTCTTGGAAAGGTCTAAATAATATCATCGTCTACTTCCCATCTATTGAGCACTTAATGCATTCCCACTGCCACTAAGGCACAGGGATAGATAGTGGAATGTCACACCCTGAAACTCAGAATGACAAAAGGGTAAAAGAATGCACTGCATTTTCTTGTTCCCAGGAGGTTATCAGGTATGACCCCTTTGTTTCTGATATACAAGACAATTACACTGCAAAATACTCTATGGAAATACACGTCTTTCAAGGAATTTAGCATTAAATTTAATTTATGCAACTGCTGCTTTTTTTTTCCTTGAAGGAACAGCTTACAATTTTCCCATTTTGTTCCCTTGTTAGATTGAAGACAGGCAGAGTTCCTGTAATCACAAGGCCCAGCTCCTAGAAAATAACCAGAGAAAGAAGGGAGAAAAAGACTTTTTAGTTAAAAAGCAAATGTTGAGCCATAATATATTAGAAAAATCGAGGAATTAGTGTAGCCAAACACTGACTTTCAGTTTGTAAAAAAAAAAAAAAAAAAACGAAAATACTACTACTTCCCTGACTTGATGCATAGAAAAGTTGAAATTATGATTTTTTTGTGTCCACTTTTTAGTGGAAATAACGTATTATTTTTTAAAAATAGATGATGTGCAACAACTTAAGATATAAAAGTTTCAAAACACCTAAATATTATGAAAATATGTTTGCAGCTACAGTATCCACTCTGCATAAAACTATGGATAATGGGAAAAGGAAAGGAAAGGAAAGGAAAGGAAAGGAAAGGAAAGGAAAGGAAAGGAAAGGAAAGGAAAGGAAAGGAAAGGAAAGGAAAGGAAAGGAAAGGAAAATACAACAAGTAAAACTACTACTTTTTCTATCATCCCTACTTTTCAGTGGTGTGCAATAATGTCCATCATCAGCTCAGCAAAATCACATAGTCTCCTCTCTTACCGAGGCAACTGAGGCAAAGACTTTGCATTTATTTGGGAAAATATAAGAAAACTGTTTTTCCTTTAGTACCATTCACAAATCATACTGAAAATAGGATCCAGAAAACCATATGTTCAGATAGCCAGGAGAGTTTTGTTTTCCATAAATTGCCCATAGGGAGATTTCTACCCTTTTTTATGTGATTATTTGGGTTTTATTTCATATTTTTCCCTTCATTTATGCTTACTCTCCTTCTATGTAGTTTATTGTGGAGTCATATCCCTTTGTTTCATTTAAAAAAAAAAAAAAAAGCTAGAACACTGTATGAACCCACTCTGGTGAAATCTGTTCTCCGTTGTCCCAGTCTAGTAGCACCTTTTTGAATTTTAAACCATCTGTTATGAACTTACATTTGTGTACCAAATGAAAGATGATGAGGTCAGAGTTAGAAGAGTTACAAGCAAAGTGAAGTGGATTTTGTAGGAAAATAAGAGAAATAGGGATGAATCCGTAGAAAAGAGAGAGGACATTATTTAGAAGAAATATTGAAAAGATACATAATGAAACAGGAGGGGGATGTATGGGGAATAACACAATCTCCCCTCCTCCCCCCCCCAAGAAAGTAAAGTTAGACACCACAATAATTATGAATAAATTATGCCTAACTGGTAAACCTTAAAGTATCTGAAAATTCTGGGATTATCTTGAAAATGAAGCCAGAGAAACACAGTAATAGAATCTGAAGGAACAGGGCTAGAAAAGAGGTGTGAACTGCTACAAATACATCAAATTATTAAAGACAGTCTTGAAAGCCAGCCTGAAATGAAAATAACTCTGCAGATTTTTATAACCTGAACTTATGCACTAATGTGGCCTCATGTAACACTCTTTGCATTACTTTAGTCTTAGCCACAAAACAGCCTCTGAACAGTAAGACCCAAAGGACAAGAATAAGCCCAGGGAGGCACAAGAAGAACTGTAAGCCGTATATAGGGGAATTGTTTCAGGAAATTTAAGATAACAAACCAGTGTGACAACTCAGTCCCACTCCCTTATACAACCAAGAATCAGGAAAAGTCTTCAGAGGGGATTAGATACACCTGTGCCTTTATGTTCTCAACTGTGATGAGAAAGTCCACAAATTTCAGCCTTTACCTCAATAGTTTACCCTGTGTTTTCCTACTTTATTTACACATAATTATGTATATATGTGTGTGTGTATGCGCACTCACAAATATATGCATATATAATTACATACTCACACACCTATATAACACATGAATGGAGAAAAGCTTGAAGGAAAGACTGAATGAACCCACTGAATATATAAAGTAACACAACAAACAGCTTGCAGGTGTCACTTATTTTACTTGACTAAAAGGATCTCTATCCCTAGTCACAAATTTATCTTTGGCTTTACAACAGGATATGCACGGAACATAAGAACTTTTGTCATCACATCCTTTATGTTTCCAGTAAGTACCTCAAAAATAAAAAAGAAAACATGGTTAATGAACTTCTGGGCATTGAAATTTCAATGAAAAACTAGTTCCTCTGTGTCACGCTCAGTCAGTTATATTGACAGTAAAAATTTTATGTTGATAAAATTTGACACTAATGCTGACTGACAGGAAGATGTGCATTTTAACATGACTTTAGATGACTACGTGAACTTCGACAAATACGTGATTCCAAATAAGCATTTTGCAGTAATTTTTGCCCTGTTGCTCAGAAGAAGGTCATCCAGAGCAAGAGATTAGATTGCTGCTAACAATACTTTTCCTCCTGTAGTTTCCTGAATATGTTTGTTTTACAAGACCAAAGTGATAAATTCAGCAGTAAGAAAGTATTTCACCTATCTTTTTGTTTATTTGCCCATTATATCCACTGTCCAATTAAAGATTAAAGAAATCATTACCTTGAGCAAGCAATCAATTACAACAACCATGCTAGCTTAAAGATCCAACTTCAAAATCTGTGGAAATACCCAGTAATACTGATTTCATTCTGCCTCGAATGTTCTTTGGAAAGAAAAAAAAAAAAAAAAGGAGGAAAAACTAAGAATTCCTCACCAGAAACATAACAAATTACTTTTACAGCAGTAGGTACAACACTGGGAAACTATTTGCTTCTTTTTTTCTTTTCATAAGTTGAGAACAACAGTGACTTACACTTTAAAATCTGCAGAGGACAAATTGTTTTTCTCTGTTGAATTTCAGGACACTTAGAAGAATACTAGGTGCAAGTAAGACCGGCACATTATAAATAGGTCTCTTCCTAGAGGTTGTTGTATTGATGTGTATAGATGTTAGAAACACAAGAATATCATGTTTGGAACTGTAAGAAATTGGATTCTTGGGAAAGCAGACCCATATAGTTACTGATTTGCTAAAATTCTTCCTTTAGTAGAGATAAATACAGACATACCAGAGCATCCAGATAGACATTTGTCCATTGGACTTGTTTGGCTTGCTCTCCAGCTAAAACCATTGGTCTTCCCAAAACATCCAGATATTCCTGCCAAAAAGTGTAATAAATTTGTCAGAAGGCAACTATTAGATCAAAGAGCACAAGCAATATTAAAAAAACCAATACTGAAATTAAAAAATTAAAATAACAGGGAAAAAAAGGAAATCAAAATTCACCACTAATACAGGAGGAGCATTTATTTACTTCTTTAAAATTGTGCCACAAAATAATTCAGTCTTTAGTTTGCAGTATTTACTGACAAGGTTATTCCATAATTTCAGTCTCAGTCACACAGACCTTACACACTCATAACCACCACTCTAGTTCCACAAAATGAGAATTACAACTATTTTTATTCCAAAATTAATTGCTAATGACATAATGAAATTCCACACAGATTACAGAATTTTCAACCCAGAAGAAACAGTGGACGATGGAGGGTGAGTGGTGTAACATCTGGGTATGTTAAGCTCCTACAGCAACAATTTGCATAACTTCTATTGGAATAAAAAGATCAGGGTTATAAAACCTCTTTTTCTTGCCTTCTTTCAGTTCGTGAGTATGGCTAAAGCTGGTGATCTTATGAGATGTCAGATTTCTGGACAGATTTGGGAGTGGATGCCATCAAACTTTTTTCAGTCATCAACTTTTTCTGCTTGTCTGATCTTATTAGGGATACATCTTGCCAGACACTGTCTGGAAGAGTTTAACAGAATCAAAGGGCTCCTATTCAAGCCAAAAAAGGACTCTTATTTTCTGCCAAAAAATGTCATGCCTGGCCTTGGAAGGACAAAGAACTACTATGATATTTCTCTGTTGTTCTAGACATGTGAGTACCTGGACTTTCAGACAACTGAAAAGAATTCTTCTACACTCTTCTTCTTCAGTTTGTATCACATAGTATAATCCCAGAGTCCTGTGCCTTTAATTATCTACATGCAAGTCTGCTAAAATGTTCCTGTATCCTTTCTGAAGGGAAAAAGTGAAGTCTCTCCCACAGGGGGTGGATCCATCCAGGTACCTCTCCTGGAAGCAGGATTGTAGTGTGGCACTCAGATGAGTTCAGGTGGTCTAGCAGGGCTATCCCCTCACATACATCCACAGCCTCCTCCATGTAATGCAAATCCTTTGGATCATGCAGAAAGTATGGCAGAAGGTGAAATATGAATGCCTAGACACATTATAAAAAATTACTGGTTTCATAATAAATTTTATAATAAAATTGCTGTCATACCTCAGCATCAAAGGTTGAGGGACCATGCAAGGCCCAGAAGAAAACTGAGCCAAAAGCACAGTCCTTGTGCAGAGTCCTGCAGGATACAGAGCACCTCAGACACTCCATGGTGTGCACGTGGTCAGCCTGCTTTGGAGGATGCTAACGTGACCAGTGTGCATGCAAGCTGCTGTGGGCCAGCTGGCCAGGGTAACAGGGATCAAGTTTTAAATTGGTTCATTGCAACCACTTAAAAGAAAAAGTAGAATGTTTTAAGAGAATAATCCCTCATATGCAGAAGAAAGCCTTAATTTTTTTCTCTTAATGTAGTGTATCTCAGAATTGAATTGATTTTAGCAGAGGTGAAGAACAAACATATCCAAGAACAGATATTATGCCACTTTTGGTGTGTTAAAACTGCATCTGGATTTAGCCAGCTCACTTACCTGGGTGTTTATTCTTATGGCTCCAATAGATGGAATTTCATAATAATAACCTAAAATTTGAAACAGAAATAATGCCATTTTACCATAATAGATTGGTGGGCTCTTATTCTTGAGGAATTTCATTTATCTTATAATTTCTAGTTTAAGTTTTATAAGATTTATTGTTTATGAATGAAATACTTTATAATAGATGCCACCACAATGCATGGCCATGTGATGGGTCACCACGACATTCAGACCAAGCTAGTTACTCTCAAGCAATTAGAGTTTACAATGTTTCTCTTTTGTCTGTTTTATTTAAGGCCACATAATGAAATACCAGTTACTATGATGTGCAAGCATATTTAATGATTATTTTAATATGCTGTGACAGCAACATAATTATATGCTGAATGCATATAGGAATGCAAGCATAGCTATAGGCTCTTGTCTGCCACAGGAGTGAATTCATAATACAAAAATATAAGGCATGCTGTGGAATGAAAAAAGGTAATGGGTATTTCTCCTTCACAGAGAACATACATCAGAAATGTCTCTATTTAGCATTGGTTTTATTGCTCATTTGTTCAAATTAAACATATTTAAAATATTGCCCATATAATAAGAAGCCAGGCACTGAGATCCATCTTCAGTCCAAGAAAATTTTAAGTCAAATTGGAAGGAAGGGGCAGAGGATTAGAGAGGTAAAATTACTGAGATTTGTAATTTCTTTTGCTGTGAGCAAAATCTTTTAGTTAAGGAAAAATGAAATAAAACTGCTTCTTTGGATGAGCAAACAAATAATCACAGGAATTTTGGACAGAAGATTATGATCATTTTGCCTCAATAATAAGATGACATAGGTGGTTATGCTTTAAACCAGCTGGTCCTCATTTGTTTTAAAACAATGGAGGTCACATGCACACAGTATTTTCAGATACAAAGATGCTAGTAAAAAAAAGAAATTCTATTCAAAACACAAATGTCGATTTTCTATTATTATCTGACAATACAATCTACTCTTCATGAAGCTGTAGAATCTTCTTCATGACTTGTCAGCACACTGAGGGTTCCTTGAGGTTATAATACATATGTTATTCTCCAGGCTATGGATTCTTCTATGTATTTTTTTTTTTTCTGTATCTATGCCTTTCTCTTAGCTTTGGTTTACGTTATTCTTCTATGCCTGAGCATATCTTTATCTCCTTCCCTGACAGTCCTAATTTTTGAGACCTGTTGTAATCTAGCTCACCTCTCACCTCTTGCTTCTCACTGATTTGTAAAATACTTTTACATTTTCAGTCAGCCTGGAAACTGCTCTATTTAAAACATGAGCAAATATTTGATAAATTATATATTTTCTATTTATCTCTATTTGTATCTTATCCCATGTTCTACAGTTATATTGTAATATATTTGAGACACCTCTTTCTCACACTCTTTTAAAATGTTTCTGAACACATTTTTCATGTAGAAATTTCATGTAGAAAATATTTTACTTCCTTAATTTCACCTTTTTTGCTTTTCTTTTTTTCCTACATAAAGAAATTGGGATAAAAATAGAAAATACAAGATGCTTTCAGAAACTAAGAAATCACAGCAAGAATAATTTTGATATTTTCATTAAAAAAGGGAAAAAATTCTTAGTATCTGGTCCCTTGTAAGTTTCAGAGAAAAACAGAAAGAAATGTAACAAGCCAACTAACCAAACAAAAATCCCTTTGTCCAGACCGCTTAATTTAAAACAGCTTTGGTTAATTTCTTATCTGTCATCAGTTCCAACTTTACATAGATGGCTATTACAAGAAATACTCTCAAAACTGAACCATGATGGCTTATTATTATAAAAACTACTGTGGTAGTTTTCATACAATATAAAGTTTAAATAAAGTAATAAAGAAGTAAATATACCAGTTTCTTGTTCACATGCGATTTTTTTCATGTACATATTATGTAATAAAATAACTTCTGGAACTTTTATTAACAAATACAATAAAGCTAAAAATCAAGCTGAAAAATCTGACATTTTTAGAGAACAGCAAAGACATCCAAAGCTCTAGTGAAGATCAGTTTAAAAGAAAGACACAGTACCTTTATTTTCACAGGCCATCCACTGTATGGGTCCTTTGTCATAATTATGTTGACCAACGGAAAATGTGAACACACGTACCTGTGCAAGTTAAAAACCAATGCATATAACAACTATAAATCACATATTAGTTGTGACCCTTGAGTCAATGATACCTGGATTTTTCAGATTCATCTGAATAGAAAAAGAACACTATGAATTTTGGAGTTTTTGTTACCATAATAAATATGAGAGATGATAGATAATATATTATGGTATTTTATGTATTCCTATTATTTCTTCCATGAAGTAGAATCAAGAAGAATGTTCTTTCACACGTCCTTCGTACTTTAAAGGTCTTACATTGGTGATTGTTCATGAAGTATTTAAATTTTTAGGTTTTTATTCTAGGGTGGTAATTATAACCTTCAGGTTTTGTTAAATTAGTTGAAAAAATATATCAATATTAGATGCTTCCCAATGAATTGAAAAGAATGTATGCGTGGCAGTAGAATTCAAAGCAATGCAAAACAGGACTTTTTGAGGATATAAAATATGAAATTTTCAGATGCTACACAACATAAATTCTCATTTTGCTCAGACTCAGTCTTCTTTATGTAAAACCAATAAATTAGTTCAACAGACTTCCATACAAGGGTTAATCTTCTGATCTTTTACCTTAAGCTCTTGCTATTCATTTAAGCTGTGGGGTTTTTTAGCATAATTCTATTCTTTTTACACAATGCTACTCCAATCTATCTCAGCAACTGTAAGGAGTTATGGCTTCAGAATTCACCAAAAGCTCTCCAAGTTTTGAAAACAGACTTTTTAGCTGAAATTATTTTCCATGAAAATTTTCTGATTTGAATGAGAAAAATTTAAACCCAAAACCTGGTATTGATTTAAAAATATTAAAAATCCTACCAGATACATAGAAAAATTACAAATACTATGTTTCAGCTTCTGGCTGAATATTTTGCTCTAAATTGGAGTGTTTCTGTTAAAAGCTGGAAAAAAAAGTTTTCCCAACAATTTTAATGAGCTGCTCACTATATTCATGTCCCTCTGTTCAAGGGTTAGATAGCTTTTCCTTTTTAGGCATCTCTTTCTTTATGGATCTTTAACTTTACCACTTCAATGCACAAATCACAGATCACAACATGAAATAAGAATACAAATTCCTTTCCATGGATTTGATGTTTAAAATTAAAATATATTACAATTAATTTGCATGCAGGCTGTGACTGAGTAATAAGGTAATGTTTTCATTAAACAATACTCGCACTCTAAAATTGCGGACACTTCTCCTTGTAAACTACTGATCCTTGCTAAGTTTTTAAATAACTGTACAAATTTTTATCACATTATTTAGCATGTGCAATTAGTAACCAAACCTCCACTTCTCAAAAAAGCAAAAAATTATGTGTGACATAATCAGAGCTCAAGTATTAATCAAGAGCTGTAGGAATGGCTTCACATCATCCATCAGCAGGTAACAATTGGTGAAACTTTATTAGTCCTGACCCCTATATGCAAGAAGGGCAAACAAAGCTTTGTGCTGCATGCCATTTTTAATTAACAATATGTTTTGATTTGCTTTATCCATATAACCCCTTTGTGTCTGCAGTTAAAAGCAAAATTAAAGCAACTACTCTGCTGCACTGAGCACTGATTTAAGTGCTTGTTTTGTAGTTTAAGACTACTCCATATAGGGTAGTTCCCTACTAAGAGGTCAGGCCAATTACATTTCTGGTTACACGGACAGGTATAGGAATGACTATGCCTGCATGATGGTAATTTTTTTTTCCTCATAGTTCATGTAGATAAGGATAGATGAAAAATACTTTCTATTACCCTGAAAATACTGGTATTGACAGTGCAAAAATGACTTCATCTGACATGTTTACATTTCATTTAACAGTGTACCACATTTGCCATCCCCTTTTCATTCTTGAATTCTTTTACAAAATGACACCTATAATTCTTCTAAGGGATGTTTCTGCTTCTACTTAAGTACCATATATTTTTTTCTTATTTGAATATCACCATATTATTTTATATTGGCCCCTCTAAGCTCACAAGGTCCCTGGCTACTATACTCCTGTTCTTTTTGAACTCACACTTCTCCCAGTTTATTGTCCACTAAACACTTGATTCAGAATAGATTCTTCTTAAAAACTATGGAAAAACCCCACTGAAGATCACTAATTAGATACTTGAGAGACCTGATGTTTCTTTTGGATTAAAAGCTACCAAGTCATGTGGGTTTTCTTGTGTGTGTAGAAAACACGAGTCAATTAGACTGGACCATCTAGCATTTGATCTCAAATGTAAAAATGAAACACTGAATTGGATTCAAGTTGCGAAATGCTATGTAATTTAGGGAAAAGCAGCAGTGTGTTAAATCTGCAACAAATCTATAAAGAATTTAGAATTTAAATTATTGACAACAAGCAGGCGACAATATATCTGATTTACTGTTCCTTGGATAATTAACAGAGATAAAGAACTGCAATGAAAATTGGAGTTTTTAATTGTTACTTGGTTTGGCAAGAGGGTGGGATATTCAAAAGAGTATTCTTTTTCCTATTGCCTCATCTGGAATTGAGTAGAATGACAGACCAGCTGGAAAAATGAGTCAGCAAGTCAAATTAAACAAGCCAATTTTAGCAAAAAAACACATGCTCTGTGCTAAAATTTTCTGTGACAGGACCCAGAGTCAGCCGAAGTACTGAGATGCATTGGTCTATGTGTTTTCCTTATAGACATCTCTCCAAAGAAGATAATAGGCTACTGAATTTTAAAAAACAAAAAACAAAAAACAAAACAAAGCTAAAAAACCCCCAAACATTTAATTACTTTTAATAGGGAATTTATGACTAAGAATACTTGAAGCAACTAGATCAAACACAATGGGTATGAGCACCTCTCCCTTTGCCTGTCCTTTAAGCTTGATTTCAACCGACCAAGTGGGTTTCTGAGTTGAAGCAAACTGCCAAGTAGTCTTTGATCCCAAGGAGTTGTTTTCCATCACCATGGAGGCCTGGTTATTTCTTCTCTCTGCTCTCTGCAGCCTCTTGGGTTCTGTGTAAACTGCAGTTCCTGGGTGGTTTTGTCATGACAGCTCCTCTCCACCACCCTCACTAGAGGATGGAGATTTGTGTTCCCCAACCCATTTCCTAGGGAAAGGGCAACCTTGCCTCAAGGTAGATCTATTTATTCTCTTCATAAAGAAACATAACTGCCAAAGCAGTAAAAACCAATGGAAAAATGGGAAGAAACAAATAGGAGCTGTCAAGCTTTCTGATTTTCATTGTAAGGAACTTCTAGAAAACTTATACCTGTAGAATTGAGAAGAGCTAGAGATGGGCCCCAGCCTGCTCTGTCAGCCCACTCAGGCACTGTCTTGGAATTGTTCTGAAATATAAAAGTCCTAATTTTTAGCACAGGGAGTTTAAAACTAATTCTCTGCATTTTCCTCACTAAGACTAACCTTAGGGAGAAAATATTTTATTTTTTTGTATTAATAATTTACACTATATAGTATAGGATTATACTAATTAGCAACAAAACAGGTGTAGAATTAATGTCAGGACATCCAGACAGTGAGGGGCACAGGCTGCCCAGTGAGGCTGTAAATGTGCCCCCTTGGGGGTTTTAAACTCCAGACTGGCTATGGCCCTGAGCAACCTGGCTTGATCTTAGACCTGGTATTGGACTAGAGACCTCTGCAAGCAACCTGGCTTATCCTAGGAACCTATGAAGGACATCAAAGGAATACATGCAAAAATCCAACTCCTAATAAGAAGAAGTGGTAGACAGAAAAGAATGCTACAAAAAGAGAGGAAGAAGTACTGCAATGAAGAAAATGCAGTTGTCTAAGTATAGAATTCATTTGCTATTTATTTGTATTTCTTTCTAGTGGAAGAATATCATAAGCACCAAGGTGAATAAAAAAGATTCTGACTACTACAGATTTTAAGGAACAATGGCACTCAAGAGAGTTGTGATGAAGACAAAAATAAAGAGGTACCCATGAAAAGGCTGCTTTCCCTACAGATCTCATTTGCTTTTTACCTATTTTATTTCTTCATTTTTCTATTGGAATAAAATTAAGAAAGATTAAATTAGATACTTCCTTTGGGTATATCATGTTATGAATATTACAGAAAATTAAGGCTTGACTGAAGTTAATTCAAAGGGGTAATTAAACACAAAGCATTTGCTGTTTAGGCTACAGTATATATGTGTAGGCAATGTAGAATCACTGAATCACTGAATGTTTTGGCTGGAAGAGACCTTAAAGATCATCTCATTCTAACTCTCCTGTCACAGGCCTACAAGCATGGCCACCACTCTGCATACAGCACAGAGTGGCAGAAATGCACATTTTTTGACAGATAAATTATTTGTCTTGAGTTCTGTGTTACTGGAACAAGAGAGCCCTCAATAATAATTTGTGCGCATCTCTTCATTCCTCTGTTTAGGAAAAAATTAATTGACCTTTGGAGATGTATATGTCTATTTTTTCAGATACCAAGAGAGCTGTACAATTAATTCACTCAATTGGATGTAGGCAAGATG
The DNA here is from genome assembly GCA_013397115.1 of Edolisoma coerulescens. Lineage (NCBI taxonomy): Eukaryota > Metazoa > Chordata > Aves > Passeriformes > Campephagidae > Edolisoma > Edolisoma coerulescens. The sequence continues at coordinate 414,060 of VWZW01006010.1, read as the reverse complement.
AATCCTGTCATTTTATGCCTAGCTTGTAAAAAGAGAAAGAGTGCATCTTTCTCTACCACTAAATAAACAAACTGACTGTGTCAAAAAACTGATCTCATCAAATCATTCAACTTTGGTTTTCACAATGACAGTAAGATTTCAGAACATGTTACTCTGGCCTTTATAGCTGCAGGTAAAGGTTCACAGATAATCTTTTTTACTATACAACAAAAAAAGCTGATAAAGGGGAAAAAATAATTCAGTAATTCCAGCATGATCCAGGGAATTATCTTTCCACTAATGGGTTTACAGATTATCAGATATGAGGAAAAATTGTTTGTAGTTTATTATTTAATAGGTACACTTCTGAAATAAAAGGACAACATAAGAAGCCTATCATTCTGAATAAAATCATAAAACTGCTTTTCTATCTTCCATTATGCATTCTGTCTTCTAAATCCCTTGCAAGCATACCTTGTAAACCACTTAATCATTTTTGTGTTTTGTGCAATAGGTCAGGGAGATGTTATGGGGTTTTCAAGCTGGCCCAGCTAGAACTGTGAATGCATTTTTTTCCTTACATTTTTACATCTGTGGACAGAAATTTGAAGATGATTTTGGATTCTGCTGTGAATCTGAGACCAAAAGACATTTATGACTGATTTGAACTGAGAACAGAACTCCAGAGGATGATCTGAAAACCCAATATACTAATTAGGAAACCACCTTGGATTAGGCAATAGGATACACCAAATAAAGAGTTTCACCTAAATTCTGGCTAATAATCCGTCATGCTGAACTGCTCAGTTAAGGACTTCCAGGGACACAGTCATGAACCATTTGGGTTAGAGCTGTAAATGTAAAGCAATTTTTTTTTTCCCCCTAGGTAGCACAGAGAGAAGAGAAATAGAAGTTCTGAGTTTAACAGCAGGGGCAGGACTCACAACCATGTGCTAGAGGACAGTTTTAGGATCCCACAACCCTTCTTTTATGCATTACATAAAATGGGACATAATCCATTTTCTTTCTCAGACCATGAGGGCAAGTGGCACAGCATGGCTCACATCTCTATGGCTGCACCATGGTGCCATCCTCCCTCCCTGCCTGTCCCCCATATCAGGTCATCTCATTAGAGAATTTTTTGGGAATAAGCTCTGGCTCATGCTATCCCTGAACTGAACACTGACATGGCTAAAATAATTGAGTGCCAGAGGCTAGGAACCATACTGTTGGGGCTGTTAACAATTACAATTATGGATAACTGTGGACATTTCTCCAGCCTGTACCCTGGCCCTGGATCTCTTACTAGTATGGACAGAGCTGTCTGGTTCACTCCTACGAGTAAGGCTGGTGTTCTCGTGACAGAGCCCTAAGGCTCAGCTTTTCAAAATTACTGGGACAGTGGTGCCTCTAAACTTATAAATGAGAGTTCAGTACTTGCACAAAAGAGGAATGAATTCATGATTCTCAGTTTGAGCACATTCATAACTTCCCCTGCTTTGAATGCCAGGCTCAACAAAGTTCAGAAGTTGGAGATTCAGGCTTTTGTATGTAACTGTCAGGCTGCCAATGCATTTTGCCCTTAACAGCAACAGGGAAAAAGAAACAGAGATGACCTAAGCAGCAGGGTATGACACCTAGTCAGGTGCCAAGGTTGTGAAGTTTGAAAGGTCTAGAACTCAGAAAGCAGAATTCACAATTTTATGTCAAATTAAGAAATAAAAAGAAAGGCATGATACATCAGCAGAAATGTATCCATTTATATTTTTGAGATTTATGACTACATTAGGATCTGCCCCTTGCTGTGGGTACTCTTCAAAAATATGTGTAGACTTGGGGTAACTGGGAAGAAAAACTCACATGTGAAACAATGAGAAGAATTAAGCTCTCAAATATTTAAATGCAAAGATAATTTCAGCCTGGACATCTTTGAATTCACAGGCATGAAGAAAGTATTAATCCATGTGATTTGAAAATCCATTTGACACTACTCAAGTGTTTCCATAAGTGACACTCTATACTCTGAATCATCAAGGCATCTAACTATGCAAGTGTCACCTTGAAACCAAAGGGAAAATCTTTCAAGTGAGGCACATGTTTAAAGACAAATAGAGCAGGTCCTTGGAAATACTTTTTTAGACATTTATCCACAGCAAATTATTTCTTCCAAACCTTCCATGTGTATTTGCAATCTTCCCTATCATTAATCTTTCATTCACTACAATTCAACCTCAAACTTCAAACTGCAAGGCTAGCTTATTAATTCATAGTCTAATTATAGTCTGTGTAATTATAGCCTAATAACAAAAAGAAATAATGACACTCTAAAAATTAGCTCACATTACAATCTAATGCTAATCCTTCTTCTATCTTAAAATAAAAATTATGCTTGTTGCGTATCAGGAGATTATTGGAGAATCCCACTTTCTTGGGTGTTATTATTGGGTACGATAATATGGGCCCCAAATCATTTAATGGTGTCAATATATTGGGAAAACAGGATGCAGAACACTGATGCATGGTGTAGTTGTAATGAAAGGAATTAACAACTGAGAAGTATACCTGAGCATATAACACACGCATGAAATGAAAGGTGCATGTTCATAGAAGAAGTTATAAGGGAATGCCATGAATCCATGAAATACATTTTGCTAACTGCAAAATGTTTCAAAACTGACAAAAGGGGTTTCTTTCCCAGCTTGTTTTGTTCCCTCACAAAAACCCCCTCCATATCTGCATGAAAATGGGGATACTTCTACTGCAGACTAATGGTCAAAAAGGCCATTTTAGTTATATTGAAGAATTTAAGAACGCTCTCACAGGACTTAAAAAAAAATACTGATTCAGTCACGCTGTTCTACAACTTCTTAGTGCCACCTTGTGGAACCACAGCATGTCATTCCTTACTCATAGAAGGCTGTCCTGTGGTGCCCCTTCCTCTGCTGCCACACAGCTACAAGTATGAAAGTATAAATTCCCTGTTGACACCTGCTAATCTACCCCGTCTAAACTGACTCTAATTAGATAGAATGGAACACCTTTAATTCTTTACCTAGTTAAGGCATAATCTTTATGGGCCACAAGTATCACAGGAGTACAAGCACAGCTTCATATGCTCACAAAAACTTAATGTTGGGCTATTACATCATGATGAGAAGACAGTGTCCTCTGTACTGCACAGTCTCCTCAAGCAGGTGAAGTTTCTGATCTCAGCATTTTCTAGGTGTGGGTATAAATCAGCTCTGTTTTCTTAGCCTTGTATAACATAAGCCTTAAGAACAGCAAAAAGAAAGAGAAAGGCTGTACTCTCAAGAATAGCAGCAGGATGTCACATTGATGTGGTTGAATTTTACATTTGAGAGTCAATTTGCCTATGTCAACCCTGCCAAAAACTGGGCTTTGGTCCACTCTCCAGCCTTAAGAACAGCTCTGCCAGCAGAGCCCACATATATGCACAAAAGTCAAACCATTGCTCCCTCCCTCTGCCCCTTCTTTGCTGCCACAGGAGCAGTCCCAGCACTTTGTCGGGAGTGTGCCAGCTGGCACAGGCTGAAAATCTCCCATGTTTAACTCAGTTAAAACCTATAAATTATTGCAGACTTGTGGCTGTCAATCTCGCTCAAAGGCTGTGGACATGCTGGTTGCTTCTCCTGGGATTTCCACCAGAAGGGCTGTCCTCATCACCCCAGCCCACCTCAGAAATCACTGTACAGCACTCAGCTGCATCATGTGATTTTCTAGCTCCTCATCCTGTCTCCCAGACTTCAGATAAAGAACATACTGTAATCTTTTTAACAATTCATCTCTTGAATGTTTTACTTTGACTACTCATGTTCTATTTACTCAGTTGATCTGTTTGCTTCTTTGGGAATGTTAATAACAAATTTTCCCTGTTGAAATGAAAAACAATTAAATTCCTCCTTTCCCTAAGCTGCTTCTCCCTGACACTCATCATTTAGCATTCTCTGAAGAAAAAAGTTTTTTTCTGAGAATTCCTTGTAAATTTGGTGGTCCATATCAGGAACCAGACAAGGGAGTTGACAAAGTAATTCCCACTGTACTCTGGATTAAAAGCATTTTAGGCATTTCTTTGATAGTCAAAACAACATTTGGAGGCAGCTGAGCAGCTGGAAAGGACTGGATTAATTAGAGAGATATTTACGGTTCATATTGTGACACTAAGTCCTCTTTTCTTTTTTTTTTCATTGTCCTTGTAAATCCCAGGGAAGAAGTATTACAAATATCATCCAAGTATTTAAAGGAATATTAAAATGTGCCATTTCAAACACTAATTTTAATCATGTACTCTGCCTTTTTTTTTCCCCACACAAATAGTCTTATATACTTGCTTCCTCGATTTTTTGCTCCCATTTCCTCCAGTTCTTGCACAGCATGGAAAAGTGACTGAAATTTAACAGTTGCAAATGCCAAACAGTTGCACTAGAAGAGGGAAAAGAGTAGGTGGGAAAAGGAAGGACGCTCAGAAACTCATTCCCAGCAGAATCCATTTACAGGAAGTCTCCCTGTCTGGAACTATCAATTACACAAATTTCATGTCTAGTTTTATAATTGGCTAATGCTTACAGGAACATTAAAATTCTAAACAAAAATGATTCAATGAGCTTTAGAATGAGTATGCCACCCAAGCACATGAGGAGACTTTGTCCATGCTCACATACTGTTTCTTGAACACTGACCTGGGAACAGAACGGTGTCTTCACATTACCTCAGAAGAGGGAGATTTAAGGTTGAAAATGCTGCAAGTTTGGTTCCCTTTCCTTTTCTAGGGGGAAAAAACCTAACAGCTACTGTACACTGATGGGAACTTAGCAGTGCCATATAGGACGGTGCCGAGGGCAGCCTGACCTTGCCTTTGCTTGCAGGTAGGACGTGCCATTGCCGACACAAGCAGGCAGTGACGATGCCGCCTGTCAGCAGCTGGCAAGTGCCCGAGCAGGGCTGAAAGACAGAGGCTTCTGTGCAGTCATGGAATAGAGAATGTCCTTCACAGTTAATGATTAATTCAAGCAGTTCATGCCCACTCCTTGTATTCCTTGCCAAACTGCACCTGAAATCTCAGGATTGTTTATGAGAAGCATGGAATATGTACAGACAGCTGCCACCTATCCCGTGGGCTGTTAATAATAAACATAAAGTTAATCATGACACAGTTCACTCATACACTGAATGATATGCATTTTCATTTCTTTTCTAATCAGCTAAATAAATCAAATTTTCAGAAAAAGAATACAAGTTGTTTTCCCCTGCAACCCACAGGTAAAACAACCCTTTGGGGTGTCTGTAGCCTTGGTGTATTGAACAGTTTGTACCAGAATGTTCTTAGTAAATTTAGATCTAAATTTTGGATTCCCAGTGGCTGAAAGAGAAGAGCAGAGAAAATGTGCTCTAATAAATCATACTTTAGGTGACAAGGTATAAGATATTTCTCAGTCTATAATGTGATATAAATGAATTTTAATAATTTCTGACAAACTCTTTTTTTTTGAAAAAGAAATAAGGAAAAAAGAGGTCTTCAGACCTAATTATAAATATGCTTCTTACAGTGAAATTTATTATAGACAAAACATTGCCTTAGAGGGTTTTGGGTTTGTCTTTGTTTTTTGTTTTCAAATGAAATAGCAACTACAGACCAAGTTTGCAACAAAAAGCATTGAGGTTATTGTTTTTCCTGTCTGCATGTAGGATTGAGAATGCAATATTGTCAGACTGCATTATACAATTCAAAGTGGTGGCTTCAAAAAATTATTTGCAAATAAACCAAATTCTTCCCTGTAAAAAAGAATCCATTAAAATAAATTCAGAATTCTTAAAAAAACCCCACATTTACAGCTGGCACTCCAGGTTCTGTGGTCATTATGGATTAGATGTTTTTGTTTGCACATGATTTAGGATGAGATTATGAAGGACAAAATTCTCATCTAAGCCTCAGCAAACACTGAATACATTACTTTGAATTTGATACAAGGCTAACATGAGTTCAACTGAAATTACTGACTTCAAATAGAAGCTGAATATAGAAACAGAGGAATGGAGACACATAACAGGATACAAATTCAAAGACTTCATATGGGAACCGATTTTCTTCTGAAAAATAAGAGACTTTTTTTTTGGGAGGGTTTTTTTTTCCTCTGTTTTTTAGGACTAAGACCTATAAAAATGTTTGTGAAAACCTCAAAATAATTAGAAGCTCATACTTCAATGTCATTTTCCTTAACCATGCAAGTACAAGACTGCAAAATCAGTTTCTTATTTTTCTATTAAAGACAACCTATTCCTATAGCACATTCAATTCTGCATATTAAATTCTATCCTGTACAGTGCAAAAGATTTGAGAACATAACTGTGACTTCCTGGAGATATGACAGAGCAGATTTTAGCCTTTTCTTTGAGACTAATCAGGATTCTGAATCCAAGTTACTTTCTATAGAGACTGGGGTATTTTCTACTTACCAGCATACTCATTCCCTACTTGCAAGATGACTTTTTTCCTTGCCATTTTTCAAAACAATGGGTGTGGGTTTTTGCAAAATGCTTTAGAAAAAGACTTCTAAGTGACATTTAGTAGTTCTCACTCTTGATAAGACTTCTCAAACAGAGTTCCTCCATCTCATGGGCTGATGTTCTCTCCTAAAAAGCAACTCTTCCTTACAACATCTGCCCCAATCTTTAATACTCTACATTGAAGTTGCACAGGGTTTCTCCTTGCCTGGATGAAATGTACAATTTACCTACACTTGCACTCTCACTTCTCATTTCATATCCCTTTCCTCTGTTATGCTTCTTGCATATATAAGAACATATTTCTTGCTATCCAGATGGACTGCAACTTTGTTTTTCGAAAATTTTATTTCCTTCTTAACCTGTCATCTGTTCATGCTGCTACATGCATACATCTTGTGCCACCATCTGCTTGTTACAGCTGTTCCCTTACTGTCTTGCCCCCTAAAGAGATTCCTATTCTGTACTTTCCCCCTTGGAGCCCTGGTATAAACTCTTCTACATCTTTCTGTCCACTTTTTCCACCTGTGCATTGGCAAATTTTCCATCTACTATAGACAAATGCTCAACACCCACCTACGAGGTGGCCTAAGCAGCATTTACAAACTAAGAATTCTATCAAGTTTTAGAGTCACTTAATAATAGTTAATTCTTTTAAAAAATATATTTAGTTGTGCTACCTTAGTTGCATTGCATATTCTATTAAGTGGACAAATTCTGCAGTTTCTTCCCAGAAAGTTCCATTTTTAAACCAGTGTTGTAAAGTTAACTTTTGGAAAACTCTAGACTCAGTGAACATACAAATGTCAGAATTGTGACTATATAATGGGCAATTTTACTTAAAAGCATCTCTTAATCTTCATAGTCATAGTCGTATTTTTTTTCTTGCATCCTTTTTGGCTTCTTTATCTGCAGAAAAAAAATTCTTAACTTTTCAATTTTCTTCACTCTTTGTGTTTTTAAATGAATGGGAAATGTGAGCCACACTTATGTGGCCCTTATAGTAAAACAACTTAAATCTTCTCTGTCTCTGTTTTCTGTAACTGACTCATTACAGTCAGTTTTTACTTACTTATTGCACTTCCCTTAATAAACACCAGAGGCATAGAAAAACTATTTCTAACTGTAAATATATAAGGTCTGGCAGAAAAAACTTACAATGTGAGACATAATTACTGAATATCTTGTGGCAGGTTAGGAAAATTTCTTATTCTAGAAGATGCCAAGAATAGTTAATTTATTTCTGAATTTTAAGGCAGTAAATCTAGGAGAAAGAAAATATTTTGAGTGAATGATCAAGAAGTGATTTTTATTACAAGGAAAGGAAGGTTTCATAGCAGTAAAAAAATGATAAGACACAGACTGCAACAAACACAGAGAATTAGGTAGCTGAGTGAGTAGTGTAGGAAGAAAATCCAAAGAATGAAGGATTAAAAGCAAAATGGTAATTCAGAAAGAAGAAAACATTAAGTGTACAAGAAGAAACAGCTTAATGTAATGTACAATTAAAAATACTTAGAAAATCAAGAACAGATACTGAAACTGAAGACGCACTGTTAAAAAAAAACAAAATCAAACAACCAAAAACCCCAAAACATCTAAGGAAAAAAGATTCAGAATAAAACAAACCCCAAATATGGTTCAGTAATGTAACACAGTTCCAAAACAGTAAGTTATGCTCTATGATATATTTACCTAAGTGATGACATGCATTAAAAAGAAATATATATACATAGAAAATACTCTTTTCTCTTGATACCATTTAAGTTTCTTTCGTTGTTCAAGAGCATGTTTGAAGAAAGGCAGAGACAATCTGCCTTTATACACAAAAGGGGGTGTAAAGAAAGAAGAATGAAAATAATCTAAGATATAAATTTGATGAATCTGAAAGAAATTAGCTTGTTTAGTTGAAAAGTCAAAAGCTGGATAGAAATTTTGGATGAAAGTTTCAAAATAGAAATTGTTTCTTAAAATGGAAGGGGAAATTATGATGAGAAATAATTGTTCTTATTAAAGAATGTAAAATGAAAAAAAAACAAAACAAAACAAAGTCTAAACGCTCTAAGACTACTTTGTCTTAAGGAAATCTAGGAAAGCTTTCTAAACAGGTAGCTGTTGAAAGAGAAGAATGTAAATACCTAAGGAAGCTGAGGAACTGGATACTTTAAAGAAGAGGTTACATAAACATCATTAGGCATGGCCTAGGTATTAAAAGGCTCATTGCAGAAAGTCCCAGACTTCCAATACTTGAATTATAGAAGAACATAATCAAATCAAATAGCATTTCATAGCAATTGCAAATTCACAGGCATGAATGCACAGCTAATATATGGGGAAGCTGAGACAGGATGGACCCTCTGATGTCTAGCCTCAACCAGCTATGCCATATGTAGCATTTTGTTTGTAGAAATAAGCAAAATGCTGTCTGACTCTCTTGCATTTGTCCCAAAACAAACATACTGTGCTTTCTATATTAACTGATATTCTATCCTTGTTGCCTTGAATAATCATTTTATGCCATCTGCAGCATCAACCTCAATATGATGCACTGAATCAATCGCTATTACTGCAGTGTTTGGAATTGAAGATCAACAAAAATAGAAGTATCAAATAGCCTCCTCCATGCCAAATTTGAAGGAAACAAGCTGCCAGTTGGGTTTTATGTAACAGATACACATGACTTTAATAAGACCGATAAGGTAACTTTTCAACAAAGCTATATTAAAACTTTCATTAGTCTTCTGCAGTTCTCAACACCTCCACGTGGATTTTTATCTTGCCCAGGAGATAAAAATGCCACATAGCAACCGAGAATCATACTCATAATGAAACAGCAGCATAAAGGGAAACTCACATCAACAGAGAGATGTGTGCACAGACACACGCATGAAAATGTTCTTCTGCATGCAGATCTTCCTAAAAAAACCCCCTCTGCCCTACTGCACTTTCTGCTGCACCTCTTATCTCTGCAGCAACCTCGCCCAGGGGTCCACACACAGAACAGCACAGGGGATGTGATGGCTGAATGGAAAACTGAAAAATGTAGAAGAAATATAATGGATATTGCTTCCTTATTGAAGTCTCCAAGAAAGGCTCGGTGTTGTTATTTAGTCTAAAAATAAAGGGGTGAGTGAAAGATAGTGTAGGAACGACAGGCAGGCTGTTGTAATCCAAGAGCATTGCCAGGGCATGGACACATCGTAGCTGAGCACGTCAGTTTAGAAAATGGCTGTTGAAAGAACAGTGTATACATATTTTTGAAAAAGAGTATCTTAAAAACCACGGAACTCTGATTCCTAGTGGGGAAACAGGGCTTCACAAACATCAGGTAATTGTGGTTCAAAATCTAAGTTTATGGGGAAAAAAACGTGTGCCTAATATTGTAGAGAAAAATAAAAAAAACCCAACAACCTTCCTCTCCCTCCCCAGACAGTTATTGCATGGATTTATAGACTCAAGACTTAAATAGCTTAGTATTGTGCAGCTTGACTATTACTGAAGCATATTTGGGTAAGGAGTGTCAAAGGAGGGAGACTGCTGACATGGTATATTTAGATTCATTATTGTAGTAGAATTAATTTATGTTAAGGAATCCAGAAATTGGGACAGTGGGTATATTGCAAGTCCTTAATTAATAAGTAGAGCTAAGAGATAAAAAAAAAAGTAATTTGCCTTTAGAACAAGATGCTTCTTCGGTGAATACTCTAATACCAGTTTCCACTATTACTTTGAAAGAAAAAGTAATGCATTTTGGAATTTTTAAGTACTGACCCAAGTTTCACCCAGAATATTTTAGGTTTACCATTTGTGTATATCATGGAACATACAATAAACTAAAATTAACAGCTGGAAGGTGACACATTCTTAAAGCAGAAGTAATTAGGAAAGGAGCTGGGGAGCCAGTTTAACCAGCTAGCTGAAGCTTTGTTCCACCCTTAATTTAATTGCTTTGTGTTATATCCTGTGTCATAAGTCTACCACACACTCAGAAATGCAAAACCTGTTGGGGTGCACTCTGACAGCTGTTCAGCTCTATTCAAAGCTGACCCTAGTGTTGTGAAAGATGCTGTCTCTATTTTCAGCTCTGTAAGTGACCATATAAAGTTACACTCGGTCAGTCTGATCCCTGATGAGAATTCCACAGCTACCCAAAGTGGAAACGGGCTTTTTCAATGGTCCTTTGTCGTCAGGACTAACACTCATCTAGAGCGATTATTACACCACTGTCTAAATTAAAATAGTTTTGATTTTAGTTTTATTGACTAACAGTTATGCTCTAATGGATTGAAACTGAAAAAGAAAATGATTCCTTCCTTTGGTAATGACAGTAGGATCGCCCTTTCTTTTTTTTTTTAATGAAAGTTGTACAAGTTCTTTCTCATAAATATTTCATTTTATCACTCTATTGACATGCTGAATATGTCCCATTTGGAAGAAGTCAGTGGCAGCTGTAAGCTTCCCAGTCGAGTCCCAGCAAGCTGGAGCCTTCTCCCATAGGATCTCTACCACTGTAGCAATTCTGTGCCCACCACATACAGATATTCTTAATGGAACTGAATTGTTGGAAAACTTCTTTCCACATCATTTCCCCCCAAATGATACTGTCAGAAAAATCTACACAAAATGAGGTTGTATTAATCATGGCAGATAATTCTGTGGGAATGAGACATAAGACTCAGTTTATAGTTCTGCTCCTACCTGAGGGGTCAGACCAATCCTGCCTGTGTGTGTCAGATCAGTCCATGCAACCCACACAAACCTCTATCATTCTACGAAACCTCAAACAACTAAAAGTGCATGAGGTATGTTTCAGGTCTTTTCCTACTCACATAAGTTGAGCAATCTTTCCAAATAGAGATTCCAAGGGGACAATTTGCCCCAAAGATCTGTGGTTTTCTATTTTCAACCTGAATTCAAAATTCTCACGATAAACGCCTACGGGGCATACATTTCAATTAAATTTATATTGCTATCTTCAGTGAAGCCATCTGTGGGAGGAGTGCAAATAAAACAAAATTTAGCACCCTCATTCCTGAAATTTAGAGCATGTGTGGTATTTTACACATTTAATGTGAGTGCCCCAAATGTCACCATAAAGGTAAACATGCCAGTTTTTAAATATCAGGCTCAGCATGTAGTTGCAATATGTGACAATAAAATCTGGCTTTATAAAGGGAAAAAGGCATGCAAAGGTGAAACACAGCTGTGATTTTCCACTTCAAACAGATAAAATGTTCCTCCCCAAATCTGTGTTATGTAAGTTTTATAATAACCCTCCTATTAGAACTGTAAATTATTTATATAGAGAGAAAACTATTTTAAATATATCTATATGCTATTTCAAACAGATTAAACCCTCTAATTTAAAAAGACTATTTTTCAGCCTCTAGATTCTAGGCTGCTCTTTTAGTAGTTTTCAATTGTTTATTGCATTCTTTCACTTAACTTGAAGGTTGCACCAAGGACACTGCAAACAAGTGTACTAAACCATATTATTTGGTGGGCCAAAACTGAAGCTTCTTTCATGGCAAGGAATTACAAATTAACTGACATGAAAAAGAAAATACTTTTAGAGCTGAAGTAATTTTACATCAGGAAGATAAAAACAAGGATTAATAGATTTGAATAAATGGCCTTTTGATTGCACAAGAAAAAGAAAGTAAGCTTACAACACAGTGTGCCTAAAGTGGGAAGTGACTGACTGTGACATAAGACAATAAAGACTCATCTTTTGTATGCTTTATGCAAAACACAAAGTCAAGTGGTCAAATAAATGCAGAGCAGGCAAGAAAATACATATGCTGCTACATATTTATACCACAAACTGCTTCTACTGTAAAACATAGAAAACTTTTAAACACCTTATATTGAATAGTCCCTCTACAAATTGAAAAATATAAAAATAGTCTTAAATTCATGGGATATTTATGAAATAAATGATAAATTACCTGCAATAAAGACAACAGAAACTATACCCATATCTCTTTAAAATCCCATCATTTAATATGAGAAAGCAGCCTACTGTGCGATCTAAGAAGGTAACACAATATTTGAGACTATGACTTAGCAAGATTAAAAGTGTATGTGTATTTTTCATGTTGGAATGTGTCTACCAATTATGTTATTCTCTACTGATAGTGAACTGACATTAAGTTACATACAAAGGCAACAACAAAAGAGCTTACATGTCATCATTCTGGAATCAAGTGCAGCCTTACTAAGAAGAGCATTATCACAAGCATATTTTGTATAAGTTATTTTTAAAAATATTAGAAATATTAGTTGTGAAAGATGTTGGGAGATTTCATTGTGACTCCTCAAAAAGAATTTACTGCTCCAGTCTCATTAGGAGTTCTTCAACCATAAATTTCCCTTCAACACTACAAGGATTGTTACTGATTGACAGTGATAAGGAGAAAGCAAATGGTTCTTCAAATTAAACCTGCATAAACTTGGTACCACAATTCCAATGTCACCTTGGAGAAAACCAGTAAGGACTGATATCTAGAAACCCAATGCTTCATCAGACAAGTGACAAAATGTAAGTATTTACTAAGAATTGAGCTTGTAGATGCATAGACCATAAACAAGTATAGAAAATGAGCCTTGCATTGCATCGGCACTGCATAAAATTATATATGATAATATACTGACACACAGTGACCATTATCACCATTCTTCCTTTGCTGCATACAATAAGCCCCCCAAACCCCCCTTCACTAGAGGGAACAAGAAAGTGACTGTGTATAGTATTTTATATATAACAGTATAAACAAAACCACTCTGACCCTTGGCAGTGCATATTTACAATATTAAATGATGCAGTAAAATAACCATTTGAAATTAGTAAATCCTACATTTCATTTATTATACTTCAAAGAATAATCACCCATCAGGCATGATGTGATTAAGACCACAAATCTCGGTACTCCAAATCTGTTTTGTTTTTTGGACTGAATATTTTGCTACCCTTTCCTCCTAACACAGCAAATTAAATGAAAAAAATAATAAGGAATCAATCATACATCTTCCCCTTACGCATGTATTTTCTATAGCTGATGGCTATTGTTGTAACATGACAAAAGCTACCACATCCAAATTTGAAGAGGAATCTCTGCATACATTTTCAGAGTAGAGGCCTGTGTGTCACACAAGGCTATGATTTCCATTCTCTCTTCTAATTGCCAGTTTAAAAAGTACTTTCAACTCAGACAAAAGATTAACAAAACCCCACCATATCATTCTATGTGAAACACTACTGTAAAGCAGCCACAAAATGATTATTCAAGGTCAGTGACTGAATCTCTGGTCAAGATACAACTTCAGCATTGCATTTCCAGTTCTACTTTTGAAAGGATTAATTCAAGCATATGAGGATTTCCAACCAAATTACTTCCACTGCTTTATGCGTATACATCCATGGCAACTCTTAAAGTGCCTTCATGAATCATGTTGTTACGTTTAGATGCTTTTTTGAAAACAAAACTAAAAACTCACAAAACTTCACAGATACAGGCACATCCCCAAGCCTAGAAAAGGTAAATTCTTAGTTGCAGTGTTAATCCAGCTCATATTCCATTTCTATTTAGAATGTGATTAATCTTCCAATAGTAATAATAAATAATGGTTTGCAATGAAATTTAGTAGGAGACAACTTTAAAAGCTGCTATATTTCATGCACACACTCATGCATTTTTAAATCTTAAAGTATGCAAAAGCCAGACCAGAAGTTTGATTAGATTCAAAGATTAAACCTAAAACCAGCACAGCTAATAATCCAATTTAATCTAAACAACAGAACTCATCCAGCGATTCTCATGTCAAACCCATAATTCTGCTTGAACCACAGATCAAATTTCATCAGCAGAAAGCCATCCCACTTCTTGCTATGACATTCAAAGGCATAATTAGCCTCACTGGGAAAAATGTGGGCTTGTTCCAGCCCGAATCTATTCAAATTCAGATTCTAACCTTGAGTTCTCATTTTTGCCTTTGCCTGGCAAAAAATGAGAGCACATAGAAGATATTTGCAGGGAGGAGATAGAGACAGACATATATATCATATCATTTAGCTACCGATGTTTCTGCTGGGTAATTCAGGGATTACACTAATGCAAGAAAAATGTCAATAGAAAGCTGAGTTCTTCATGGCTCACAATATACTTCTGCATGACTTGAGACCAACGAGTCACAAGGTGTAAAATATTAAATATATTTTATGATTTTTCAAATAAATATTATAGATTGAAAAAGCTTTAAGTGTCCTAAGGATCAATATTAATAAGTTTTTATAAAAGTACTTTGTATATACACCAAATATATTTTCACTTCCATATTTAAATATTCCTCTTTATGCTGTTGCATTTTATACAGTAAAATTTTTCACATATCACTTACTTTTTTATCCTCATTATATTTGTGGAAAATTTCTTGTGCTCTTTCTTCACCACCATCCGTAAACAACATGATAATCTTATTGCAGTTAGCTCTGGAGACACAATGCTGTAGGAGGTACAAACAAAAGAGTTTTTATATTTCAGGCTATAAGGAATAACAACTGTTATATTTGATGGCTTTTATGGCTACACGTTTACTACTTTAACATGGTAATGTCAAAACTTGAAAGTGTTTTAGAATTTCATTCAATACCCCCTTCTGAATGAAATAAATAAATAAATAAACCAAACCCACTTTTCTGTTCCATGAGATTTAAATATGAGTCATTTCAGATCTGGCCCAACAGAGTGGAATAGGGATTTGGGAGTTCCTTTCACTTCCACAAACATGAGGAGAGCTCTTTTACTCATATCACATCAACCCCACAGTGTCCCTCGACAGATGTTCTGCACCAGACTTGCACAGTGAGGATCTCTAAACATTTTTACTCTTCTCTTTTCTCATCCTTACTTTTTTTTTCCTTATCCTTACTTTCCTTGTGGAAATTGGGGAACAATGACCCTGTAATGAATTACGAAATATGCTTATTTCTTTTCTGTTGGACTCCTACTCACAAAAACTTTCCAGCTCACTGACCACTTGAATAAAATCTCTGTTAATTTAGGCATCCTATAGGATATCCACCTTACAAGGTTTGAAATATTTTTGCATTTGCTATTTTCGTCATATTTCCTTAAAATGGGCTTCATCTTCCAAGTCTTTAATTCTTTGATGTTGGCTTTTTTATTATTAATACTCTGAAGTGAATGGCTAATCTTTAAAAAAGTATTTTAGAATTAGGTTTGCATACTATACTGTAGCCAAGATATGGCCATCTAGGTTACTAAGATCTCTCCATCACCTACTTTTCCAATTATATTGCATCTCAGAGCTGAAAAACTGAGCATGTTCCATTATTTCTCAAGAGCAAGCCTGAAACAGAATTAAGAAGCAGCCCCTCTGACTCCTAATTCATCAAAGTAACTAGTAAAGCCCCCGAGAAAAATGCAGTGGTTTTTTGCAAAAGAATAAAAACACTGTTCCACAGCCAGATCAATAGAGGTGAGCACGAATTTTGGTTCCTCTTTCTTTATTCTCTAAAAGTTAAGAACCTAGTCTAAGCAAATTGCTCATTACTTTTGCAGCCGTTCCTTGCCCTTTGTGTTGCATACAAATGGTCCCAGTCAAACACATCTTGGTACGTCTGAGTAGTTGGATGTGACAGAGTAAAACCCTCAGAGATTCAGTGAAATAAATTCAACTTCTCCTTCCACAGGCCTGAATTTTGCTATATGAATTTCCTATAGAGTCAGGAAGATAAACAGGAGAGTTGTCCTAACAAAGTCCCCTCTTCCCCCTCGCTTTACTATTTGATGCTACAGAGTGCCAGTCACCAGGCTGGTCAGGTGTCACGATCCCACTCCCCTCTGCCACTTTCCATTCTACTCATTGGTCTAATTCCTGTAATCAAGAGACTGAAACATCAAAGCCTCAAACATCACCCAATAATTCTCAGTATTGCAGGTCTGCAGGTCTACCACGTTCCCAGAAAACTAAAGTATAAAACCTTAATTAACAGGGTAATAAATATTCTTCAAAGATAATTTATAGTTATAGTTCAATATTCAGTGAAGAATTACTTCTTTTCTTAATATTACTACTTTCAAATTTAAAAATTAAAAAAAAAAAAAAAAAGAAATCAAGCCCTAAGATTTCCTTACATGTAATAACATATAAAACCTGCCTGAAATAAATACACTCTGTCCAACTTCATCAGCACATTGTGTTTCAGTTGGAATTAAATAATTTATGACCATTTTTCGCTTGTGAAATATAACTTACAAGATACTGCTTTGGGCTGCAATCTCCCCGATATTAAAAAAGTAATAAAAGTAGGCTTGGATACCTCATAAATAAAGAAATTCACCTACATTTACAGTGATTTAATAGATACACCAAAATAAGATCAGAGGGACAAGGAAGGGGACCAAAATTTGCTCATATTATGGAACTTTTCTAGTGATTTTGAAAGAAAAACTGCTATGGGCAATGTGAACTTGAGCTAAGCTTTGCTTTCACTGACTAAAACAGGACTTTTCTGTGGCTTACTTAGCATATGCTTACACAGTATCAGAAAAAAACCAGCTTTCTCCTATCTCCTCATCCTTCCAGAAGGGCATTTACTTACACTACGTTGTTTAGACATTAAAGTCTTGTCACAGAAAAAAAATCCAAGATTTTAGCCTCCAAATATTATTGGAAACCTGAACATGAATAAGAACAAATCATATGATATTAACCCATCCCTGGAAGTGGTAAGGCCAGGCTGGATGGAGCTCTGAGCACCCTGGTCTAGTGAAAGGTGTCCCTGTCCATGGTAGGGGTGTTGGAACCAGATCACCTTCAAGGTCCCTTCCAACTCCGGCCATTGTATGCCTCTATTATTCTCCCACCATAAAAAAAGGAATTGCATCTGGATGAATGAATTTAACACATTAGTCTCTTACAAGGGATCAAGGAAATAACGACACATCTTCCAGCCCCTCTCCCCTTTGGACTAACATGGAGAGATACTGGATCAGGAAGTCAATATATAACAGATTGTGAAAAGATGATGCTGTAATTTCATCATTTTTCTGAACAGTTTGCCTTAGCTATCCAATGGGCCACAGGTGAATGGGAATGTGTTGTCTATACAGGAGCTTCTGTATAGACAAGAAACAGCTTCTTAGCTTAAACCACAAAAGAATATAAGTGGAATTGAGGTATGTATTAATTTTTAGCTCTTTCTTTTATTTGGTACACGCCTTGTTTTTTTCTTTCAAACAGGAAAGCAAGATATGATCCATTTAATACTGTGTCTAAAATTGCTTTTATTTTATACAAGTTCCACATCTTTAAAATTAACTCTTTAAGTGGCAGGTTACAATCATACCTTGTGACATGACACTGTAGGAATGCATTTTTCAGTATTTTTTCCTTGAGAAATCACAGATATTACAGTATGAGGGAAAAAACCCTCCTGAACTGCTGAAGCTGAAGTATTATTATTTACAAAGAAATAGCAAGTTAATGTAACAAGAAATAACGGGAAAATGCTGCATAAAAAATATGGAATCCAGATTATTGCTAATCAATTGAATTAGTATGTTGAAAAGCCTTAAGTGTCTATTTCCATTCAGCAACACATCAGGCAGCAATTTTTCATGGTACTAGAGAAACATTACTTTGCTGTTCTGGAAAATTGTTTGAAATAATTGTCATCCAGAAACAGTACCCACAAAATTATTTTGAAAATTTGAGCAATACTGCATTTATATGGACCTTAAAGCAATTGGACTATTTTAATTCATAAATATACAAATGAAAACTATCCCAAAGCATATTTTTCATTATTTGTTTAAGCCTGTATTATACCACCATATTATATTGTCTTGCAACCAGAGTCTAGGGTTTTCAGTCTTGCAGAGATTGTGTGAGGCTAATCACACTTCTGGCTCCAGCTACAAAAGAGGTGGTCCCACTTTGACACTGATCTCAAATTTTTTTAAAGTAATACTTTAGTCCTACAAACAAGTCCATTTTGAGGCTTCCCTGTGTTTAGATTTTCATAATATTGCCTGTACACCAAGTATGTATCTGGTGCTGCACCAAATGTAATCCATAATTTTAAGCAAATATAAATGCTAGGAGAAACATATTTGGCAAAACTTCTTGTCTTCCTTGTTCCCTCTGCATAAGATGTCAACAGGTGCAGAAAAGGGGGAAATGCCATCCAGCCTAGTCCAAAAATGTCCAACAGACTTCAAAATATTGTTTGTGGTTTTATATAACCTCAGCAGAGGACACCCACTCATTTCCCCAGCAATCCCCTCTGCTAATCTGAACAGTGGTTCACTGAGAAAATTCCCATGAAAAGGTTGCATTTTCTTTTCCTCCATCAAAATTCAATACGATTAGAATTTTTTACATCATATCTAGCCTTAAACTGCATATACAATGTCAGGGAAGTGTCCTGAAGTTCAGAATCTGGAAGATTAGGGAAAAAAAAAAAATAAAGTAAAAAGAAAAATTACAAAACCAGTAAGGATAAGAATACAATTCTTACTTGTTAAGCTATATCCTTACCTGCTGTAATGTGAGATGGCTTTATTTACACTAAGGTTAAAGACCTCATATGCAGTCTTCACGAAGGTGAGAAGTAAAACTATTTTTTAAACAACTGCATAAACCATTAAAAATTTACTAATAAACTCCAAACGTTTGCGGTAAATGGGAAACATCACTATTCAAAAAGCTAGTGCCTGGGTGAAAATTGGAAAGTGCAGTGTATTCAAAGCATAGAAACAATGCATTTAACTTTCAAAGAAATTATTCTTTTTATACATGAGAAAGAGAAAGGAATTAGAATACTCTCAGTGAGTGAATAGTACTCTTCAGGCATCATCAGGTACCTAGTATTCCTCTATTAACTAACTCATTTCCTCTCCTCGCTCTTGCTCAAACCATGGTAAAGTATTTATGACTTCTAATACGTGTGAAATTGTAGGTTAACTAAGCATTGCTAGGAGATGATGTGGTAAAATTGAAATAATAGCACAGTGACACAGATCTTTGCATTTTAAAATTAACTGCAAGTCAACCACTACCACAAGTATGTGTCAACTGTGAATCACATGTTAAAAGAAAGACCAGCTGAATGAATGAAGTAAAACAGTACAACAGATTGGAAACCGAATTAATTCCAAAGTCTTAGCAACCTGCTGGGGAACCTGCAATGAAAAAAACATTGTTGGGACAAATTTACTTGCTAAATAAAGGTTTGCACTTCTACCACTCAGTTACACAATAAAGGAGCATGCAGTAGCCATCTGAACATTCAAGTTCTCCTTCTTCACTAGACAGCAGAGAGATCTTACTTAAATACTTACATTTAGCAGCTGTTCAAAAGCGTAGCTAAAGCCTTTTTTGTAATCCGTAATTCCTTTAGCAGAAATTTTATAGACAGCTTCTTTCAGTTTCTTCTTGTTCCTCACATTAGCTTGGACAAGATGATTAAAGCAACTGACATTCTGAGCATTATTATTAAACTGCAAAATAAATAGAAATAGTATTAAAGACAGTTAATTCTCTTTTCTGCTTATCATAGGAGTAAATGTTTATGTTTTCATGAGATAAAGAATGTCAAACCAGGATTTTCATTTCCACTGTGCTGAGAACATGCAGTAGTGACTGGAGATTTCAAAATGAGACAATATATTTAAAAAAACCAGGTATTTGGTGCTTCACTCTGTGGCAACCCCAAAAAGAGCTACTGTAGTGGAAAAATTCCCACAAATTCTGTTTCAAGTTTACATAAAGAAATTAAACCCAGAAATGCAGAGTTGAGGAAATAAAAAAAAAAAAAGATAAAGATATATTTTACTTTTTTTTAATCACTGCAAAATATTGGTTGAGTTGTCAGGTGACTTCCATATTGCATGAATTAGTTTGCTGGTTTACAATGTAGCTTGCAGATCAGATTCAATTGTTATATATACATTATGGAAAACAAAATACACTCTTGGAAGCACATGAGAGTATAGCTGCAAATATGAGAATACTGATGATAGCAATAAAAATTTGTGTCTTGAGTACACACATACTTCTGCTGTCTTACTCACATATCCATAAAGACTACTCCCTGAAAAATAATTTATATGATATTCTGACATTATGTAAAAACATACACATAAAATTGTTTAAGTGCAAAATATTCTCTGCTCAAGTGGAAATCAGTTTAAGAGTGGTTTTTAAATTCGTCTCTGTATAAATATACATATATTCATGTATACTAAAATACAGACCTCACAATTTACATTTCAACTGAAAGCAGATTATTATGCCTCTTCCTGATTATGGATGTTCAGTGAAAGTAAATATAAATGTAATTTTATGCTGTCAACCTGGTGCAAAGACTTAAAATAACTTAAAAATCAAGCCTTGTTTGCTTAAGTCTCACTACTGCTAACTAGTTCAATTCTGCTCTATAGAATGAAAGGTAAATAAGGTCATAGATTTCAATAAATGCTCAACTACTTACATGTCTAAAATAAACCACTAAGTGCCAGGCACAAAGTGCAGAGAGAGAACTGCTGTCAGCAGCAAATGCCAACCTGTAACTGTAGGACACTTATAACAAACAAAAATTAGAAGGATGAAGGGATTAATATTATTAAACCATTTTAAATAATGCCTAGTGTTTCAATTCACATTATTAGGGGGTTACACTGTATATTCTTTTCATGTATTCCATATTTCCCAAAAAATAATATTTTGGGGACCAAAAAAACCCCAGCATGTTTTGCTGCTTAAGCAAAACCATGAGATGACCACAAAACTGTAACCAGTTCACTTTGATGCAAAACACTGACACACTCAATGGTGCTTCCAATAAAAGTTTCTTACAGAAGTAACCAGTAAATCACCTAATGATTATTGGATACATAAACCATGTGGGAGTGAAAACAGTTATTGTGTTGTGGAATTATTTCAGTTTGCCTCAACTTAAACTAATAGCCATTATAAGAAAATTAGAGACATAAAGTAATTTTATAAAGACAAGGTTTAAAAACCAATTCAAATCGTGAGCTGGGGTAAAAGCACAGAACTTGTACCTGAAAAGTAGAAAAAAAACTTTACCTAGTAGACAGCTCTGCCCTACAAAAGCCAATTTCATCTGAAAAAATAAAGTGAAAGCACTCCTCTGCTTCAGTGATATAATATAGAAATTATTTAACAACCTAGTATAAGAGGAATGCTCAGTTCAATCCTATGGCCTGTGTGTGCCTTGTCTTGGCTATAGCAAACAGCAGTTTAGACATTCAAGTGAAAATTTAGTGACAAGAGAAAATTTCTCCCTGGAATGTCACTAACATTAAACTGCCACTTTATTGCTTGCTAGCAGTCCTGCAAATACATCAGGATAATTATTTCTAAGAAGGTCGAGTATCTAGTATATGGATTGGTAATTATGGCTATAAAAGTGATTTTTAAAAATTTTCAGGAATACCAGTTCAAACTGTGGAGGCAGCTGACAAGGAAACGGTGCCGTACTACAGTTACACATTAAACTGTATTGCACTGCACTCACATATGCTGCAAAGTGAACAAAGGGTCAAGCCAAAGCATCTGCATCTGTAGATTCACAAATGCTAATATAAAATGAAGGAGAGAAATGACACATTTGTAGAATGGAGTGTTACATCAACCAAAGTCTGCAAACGTTGTAATTTAATTAAGGAAATATATGAGCCAGCTGTTCGCAGAGACACCAGTCAACATTAATGTTAATGCCAGTCAGAGAAGCAGATGAGCAGAGTTTTTGATTAGATGAAGGAATCAGTAGATGGAACAACAATCCTCCAGAATGAACATTTCCCCTTTTGCTAGGAGATGAAGGTAGGGTTCAAATGTGACTGAGGAAAATGCTCAAAGGGGGAAAAAAAATCGGGGCTGCATTTAATTAATCTGAACTCCAGTAAAGTACTGAAGTAATGGAAGGATTTCAACTGTAAAAGCCTTCAGATCATCCTTAAAATGGACGCTCCACATGTGACAAACACCGGCCCATTCAAATCTTAGAGTTAGCCAAACTGAGCCAGCTTTTAGTTATGCTCATCTGAAGCATAATAGCAATAGTGGCACTATAATTTTGTACACATTAAGATGTGTAAAAATTTACACATCTTAATTTACAAGCCAAAATAACTTCTGTAAGCCTTTGCTGATTACTGGTCACAATGTCTGACCCCTAAGTACCATAATAATGCTTATTTCAGTTCAGAAGATTTCTTCAAAACCAATTAACAATACACTCAATCACTTAGTATTTAACTGAAGAAAGAACATATAAGCTTTCAAAAACCAGTTGCCATTTCAGAAAGTCCACGTTCTTACAAAATCAAGTCCTATCAAAGGTGTAAAATTAAGGTGATTACAATCCATACTTTATTGAACAATATACTCTCAGTGTATCTATGTGAATTATGTCAGTTGGGTATTTATCAGCCTGGAATTCCCCCTAATTATTGCAATAAATATAAACATATGCAACAAAAGTGCTATTGGTAAAAGGGAAATAAATGGAATGTTTTTATGATGCCGTGGGCTCAGTGATTCGCTTACAAAACAATATATTACATTTGGAGGCAAAACATTCAGTTTTAAAATGTAAAACCATCCTATACAGTCTGTCACCACCAATGACAGCTTCTACTTTCTCAACTATATGAAAAGCTTATTCCTTATCTAAGCTAAAATAAGAGGGCTTGCAGCGAAACAGTTGTAAATCATGGAAAACAGGATAACCTTGAGCTTTTTATTTTAAAGCATCATGAAGTATTAATATAATTAAATCTGTCTTGTAATTATACCTGCAAGGTATAGGATCTAGACGCAGTTTTCACGAGATTATTTCTCACTACCCCATTTATTTATATCCTTTTGCAGTCTCCACCTTTGGGATGTCCCAGAACAATCCTCCGTTCTGAGGAAATGAAGACCTCCTCTTCACAGGTTTGGGCAGGAATAACTAAGCCTGCTACTGGGGCACAAAAAGTGTCAAGAGAACTTGACCTCATTGACCTCAGCCCACCAGGACAAGCTTTGGCCATATGTGGGGCAACTCAGTAACCTGAAAGATAAGACAACCAATTCAACTTAACATGAAACTCCAAACGAAGGGCTTTGAGTCTAATGCTGCTTGAACTTTGTCATTCTGGTGAAGGTCTGACAGTCTTACAAGGACTTCTGATTCAGAAAAGGATCAGCTTGTGAAAACCAAGGGAAAAAAACAGTGAAAAATTATACAGAACTTCAGCAAAATATTTAAATGCTCGAGACCTTTCCCCTCCGTTGGGTAGTTCCACTGAGCTGTGGGCTCCTCCAGGCACACGGACCTCTGCAATCCACAGTGCCCCAAGAGTTGAACTTATGGAAAATAGAAGGCTGTCATTCTGAAAACCTCTTCTAATTCCAGAATAGCTACTTATGCATTGCTAAAAGCCTCCTCTTTTCCACAATTTCAACCTGGAAATCCTTCTAATAAAATTACTAAAACTGCTACCAAAACATGAGGTTATTAGAGGATTCAAGGGAAGTCGAACAGAAATATTAGTTTATTTCCTATATCTGGTCCCATGCTAAGCACTTTGTGGATTTGCAGATCAAAAAACGAGTAACAAGACCCCACAGACAGGTGTTTTCATTAAGAGGGCAGTATAAGGCAGAAGAAGTGGGGTGGAAAACCCCCCAGAGAAAACAACTGAAATGAAGAAAGAAAGTATCAGAATTCAGAACTGGGGTATACAAGGACTGAAAAGTGTTTGAGATGTTTAAGTAGAAAGATCAAAGCTATCAAGCAGCCTGGGAAAAAAACAGGAAACAAAATAGATCAGAAAAAAACCAAACCCTAACCAAACCATTTATAATATATTGTGGGTTGTTTTTTTTTTTCCCAAAACTGCATTCTTTTTAATACATTACCTGCTTAGCAGATACAAACTGCCCCATCTATTGGGAACTTCTTTGATTAATCTGCCTTTCACAGATACCAGCCGACCTCTCCCCAGCTGACAAACTTTAGGAAGTTACCCAGAGCATTTAACTCCCAGCACCATCCACACTTTACATCACAGTCATTTTCAAACATTACTGAGTATCTTGGACTCCTTTTGACATAGCTCAGAACTTTTCTCATTTCATTGGCGAGAAAAGTGAAGCAACAGGAAATAAAATAAGTAAATCCAAGGTGAAGGGGTGGCCAAAAACTTTAATCTTAATTCCCCACTACAAGAATATGCTTTTCCCCTTTCCTTTGTGCAAACTCCATGTCCTCATATTTTCCTTTTAACTTATATTAGTTATTTCGCTATAAGCCATTTAAACCACACAGTCAAATAGGGCACAAATTTTTAAAGCATGAATTCTCATTAACATTTTATCACCTAAACTTCTTCAAAATGCACATAGACCTAATGCCATTTATTCTGAAGACTACAGCACTGTGAGAGAAAAATCCCTGATTTCACAGACAATGTGTGAATTGATGAATATTTCAAATTCTCTTCTGTATACCTATCTATCTCTCTCTATAATTCTAAATAGATCTCCATCTCCCAAGGAGATACATAAGGAATATAAATATAAGGGATATAAATCCAAAATCCAATCTCAGTTATTCTGTTGGCAAGTGTAGGAAGTTATTTAAATACAAACAAAACATTTCAATTGATTCTGCTTCTTTTATGAAAGGAAACACAGAGCATCCCATTCATTGCACTGTCTTAGAATTCACATTTATGTAATGTTAACAAAACAAGTAGGCTTTGAAAAGAGCAGCGAAAAAGAAATGCTTTAAAGAATTAAAGAGTAATATCTTGGGGCATTAATTTATCTTTCTCAGAAAGTGCTTATTACTGTTTCTGACAGTCAACAATTTTTTTTCTGCTGTATCTTCATAAAAATCTATATATGTATATATAAATACAAACATATACAGTTATTTGCTTAATTATTTGACATAACCAAGAAAGCAAGCTTCAGTCAACTTTTATTGATGCTTTCTGGACAAAACATTATTCCCCTAAGGAAAGCCACAGTTCTCAAAAAGCATAGCAATAACTTTATGTAAATCCTCACAAGAAGAAATTGAGGAAATCATCATGAACTCTGTGATTCAGTTTGAAAAGGACAAAATCTTCTGTAAAGCATCTCATTACTGCAAAATGCAAAACCAAACGCCAATAAACTGAAAACTTAAAAAAAATTCTTTTAAGTTTTCGTCACTAGGTGGCACTAAAACAAAAAAAAGTTGAACTGGTCTTACAAATACCATGAAATGTGCGGAATTTTACGTTTCTGGTGGAGAACATTGGTGCTTTCTGTGACTAGCATAAAATTCTCATTTCAACTAAACCAATAAAATATATTCTTGTTCCAATTGATTTAAAAATCACAAATATTAAAATCTAAACTTCCTCCTTAAAGGAAAATTTCCACATCTTGAACACAAGAGGTCCCAGCTCTAGGAGGATGAAAATTATGGGAAAAATTGTAAACCAGCCTACTTTCTAAATGTCTTTCTGTGCCTCCAAAATCTGTAGAAGTGATAAAAAATATACCAAGTATGTAGGACCAGGCCTTTGTAAAAGTTCAGGTTTTCCCAACCATCCTTACCTACTACCTCCCTCTTCTCTCAGTTAGTTCACTGACATCTATCAATTCAACATATCATGTTTAATCAAAACCTTCTGAAATTGCATTTCTAAGTTAAAAAAAATCAAAAACCTAGAAAAAACTCCCTGTCCAAAATTTCTGATATGAAATGAGAACCTGACTTAAGCTGTATGTATGTTGTGCATTTTTAAACATTCATAAATGTTTATCTTTTATAGAAAATCATGTAAAGTTGAACCAGGCAGTAATTTCTATACTTAAACTTGCTATAGAGATAAAACTTACACATTTAAAATACCAAGACCCCAAAAGCTTAATAAATCAATAACATCATTCCAGGAAAACTGGAAATTGAGGAAAATACAGTGAGTTTGCTGAAGACTTACTCAGATACTACTGCTGCTGACTTTCAGTCTGCTGAAGTTTGTTGCTATGCTACTTCTACCTCGTGGCTAAATCAGCTTGGTGACCCAGTTGTATCTATACGTATTAAATGAGCAATAGTGAAATAGATCTGATTTCTCCAGGCTTTCATTTTGTAGCTAAATCCGGCTTTGTCGTTTTCTTTTCCTTTTTTTTCCCCCTGCTGCTTTAGGCTTGGTAATAGGATTTCAGGGTTAATCCCAAGAATAACTGAATCTTGAATAAGGCCAGTTAGAATTTGTATTTGAGCAGTGAGAAGATATTATAAATATTTATCAGAACCCATTTAGAAAATCGTATGAAGGCAATTTGCAAAGTTTTATTCTCATGTAAATTCTAAGTACACAGAAAATCTGAAGCAGTTCAAGCAATAAAGGTTGGTAATTTGACATGCCAGAAAATAATATGTGATATCAAAATTCACCGTTCATTTCTTGCTATAGAATAACTTCTTTCTCCTATTCTATGACTTATGTACAGAGAGTCTTCAGTACAATCCTACATACAGACTGTAGAGAAAATATAAGAAACTTATTCTAGGACCTGCCATTCTTAAATTGTATTGCAAGTATCAGTGAAACAAAATTAGGATTATATGCCAATTTACACTACTGGCATTTCCTGAAATTTAAAATGTATCACATTTCTTTTCACTGTGAAACATATATATGTCTATTATAGACCAGAGCTAGCAGAATTCAACAATAAAGCTGTTAGATCACTAAATTGATGTTCAGAAAATATTGCAGAATAATACAAGATAAATATTAGGAAAAAGACCAAATAATAGGCCAAAGTCTGCTCTCAGTTAGCTTTGTTAACCTTTATAACCAACACTATTATCTGCACATAGATCAATGCAAAGCTGCCACTAAGTACCACAGGATTAATGTTCAGACCATAAAGTATGACTCTGCACTGCCAGTCTCAGAGGTACAGCACAGAACATCAGCGTAGGCTGAAAGGTGAATTTGCTTAGCAAGATGAAATGTATGGTATTTTTATGCTACTGCGGCAAAGTTAGCACGTATTATTTACTTAAAATCATGTGTTTCTGACTTCTACTGAAAAATTCAGTACTGTAAACTTCAGCATCCCCCAGGGACAGCTGCCTGATCTAAACTACAGCACTGCTGTGGTGCTGCAGCCCACCCTGCACGGCCGTGCTCCCCAGAAGCACTGGGCAAGAGAGCTGTCACAGGAAGATACTTCCAAGAAAATGATTTTGTTGACATTCTTTCGTTATCACTTGACAGGGAAAATCTTCATTCAGTCAAATTCAAGTCGTTTAAAACATGAAGCACCCTTGCCAAAAAGATGAATCATAGAATATATCAAGTTGGAAGCGATCCATAAGGATCATCAAGTCTAACTCCCTGCTCCATGCAGAACTACCAAAAACTAAACCCCATGACTAAGAGCGTTGTCCAGACACTCCTTGAACTCTGACAGGCTTGGAGCAATGACCAATTCCCAGAGGAGCCTGTTCCAGTGCCAGACTACCCTCTCAGTGAAGAACGTTTTCCTAATGGCCACACTGAACTTCCCTGACATTCCTGATGTCCTCTCACTGGTCATCAGAGATAAATTTTTAAGTATTTAACTGTTACCTATAAATTCTCTTGATATGTGAGGTTGCTGCTCAGGGTATCAAAATCAAGATGAATGTTTAGTTGGCAAGAAGTTCCAAGACAGACACACATTTCAGCATCAGCTCACCTGGCAGAGGGACAACAGGGGGCTACAGTGTCACCTCTGCAGTCTCACATCTTGACTTCAATGTCCCTGTCCCCCTTTTAGGGCAGAGCACTGCGCCTGGCTGGGCAGGTGCCTGGAGCTCAGACCAGTGAGGAGGCTGCAGCAGCACAGTGCTGACATGGGAGATGCTGCTGCTAAGGCAGGGAAGTGACAGACAGGAGGGAAAAGCGTGAGTCTTGAAAGTGTGAGACTTGAGAAGTCGATGAGGATTCCATTCATGCTTTGCCTAAGTTAGGAGATCCTTTAGATTCACTCCAAACTAAGACACTGCCACACATAATTATTAGCCAATAAATAGATCACTTTTATAGAAAGTATATTTTTAAAAGGGGGATCACAGAACAAAAAGCCTCCACCTTGTCTCAAAACTTGTGGACACCCTTTTTGCACTAACATGGTGAGTCAACTTTCTCCAGAAGAATCATCAAAGCCAGCCCAGCCCAGCCTCTTCTGAACTGGTAAGGAACGAGTTTTTTATTCAAGAAACCATTCTCCCACCACAAATTTTTAATTATATTGACACAAGGCTCCCTAGTAAAAGTGTCCTAGTTGGAAAGCTGAAGCAGCAATGCATTTTTGGTCCAGCATCTGACATGCCATAAAACATCCCAAGATCAACGATATGTCGGACAAAGCAGGGACCTCTCTAGTAAGATTTGTGCTTTGCTGAAAATTAAGAAACTGGAAAGACCCAACAGATTTATTAAGCAGTGGAACCATGAGGTAGAGCTATCAAATCATTTTATATACCACTATACTACGCATTTTAAATACTACTTTTTATATACTACTTCTTAATAAACTACTCTTTTTAAATGCTACTAATATACTAGAGAGCTCAGATTTATTCTGAAAATCAGAGATACCCATGCCATCTGTTGTTAGAAGTCTGACTCGCTGACATTTGACAGCTGTAAGAGGAGACAATAAAAATGTGTATTGATGCCCAAAGCAATCCCTCAAAGTGGGAGTGGAGGTGACTTTTCTAGTCATCTGGAGCTGTCAGCTATATTGTACAGTAATAAATGTGCAGTTTCCAGCAACATTCCTGCTCCTGACATCCTAACGTAGAATTTGAGCTTGTAATTTCCATTCCCTTTGGCTCTTCATGCACTCAAGCACTCTATTCCCTAGAATTAACGCTTTGTGACAGATCTAAAATGAAACAGATCTTGTTGTAAGGTTTGCCCTATTCCTTTTCCAAATCTTTCCATGTCTTTTTTCTATCTTATATACATTTTGAACATTTTCCTTCTACAGAAAGCTAAATTCACAGTTAATAACTGTAAAGTGCATTTCAGGTTTGTACAGGACTTGGTCTGGAATATTTAAGGGAAGAACCCCTAAAGAAGAGTAAGGGGAGGAATGGATTTGGTTGGTTTGGAGATAAAAAGTTGTGTAAGATAGAGGTGCTGGCCCTAGAGGTCTCTAATAGAGAAATTCCTATGTGTGCTCACATGAATGCTCTGCGTCTGTTTGTGTTACCTGTGTGGATGGCCTGATTTATATACATATATATATATACATATACATATCTATATATGTTCTGTATGTATGTGCATTTACGTGTGCTCCATGTACATTGTGCCAATTGGGAAGACATTTGGTAGGGTCTGTGGCACAGAGCTGCTGCAGCCTCAGCTCTCTTGGGGTGTTGAATCTGGCGTGATATGCTTTCCTCTAGAAGGTAAAATAATATATGTATAAAAAAATAAATTCCAGAGTTCAGATGGCTTGGTTATTAATTTGTAATTCTAAAATAAAAATAACTTAAGCTTCTAAAGGTTTGTCAAGATTATTTGCAGCTCAGTTTAAGTGAGAAATTAAGAAAAAATTGTTGAAACACATCCTTTCTTTCCAAATCTTATAGCAATATTTCAGGTATGGCCAGATGATCTTCGAATAAAAACGTGAGTAGCTTCTGTGTGGGATCTGTCTGGCTGTACTGTTACAAAGGCTTCGTAGCTTGTGCACAGTTCTGAGGTGAACATGGCACCTGGGCCTCTGGAGATGGTCCTGGTCCAAGCTGTAATTCTCAGAGCGAGAAGGATTGACCCTGCGCTAACATCACCATGATTTTTATGTTATATTGGTTTTTACACACTGACATGTTATTTTAAGCCACATATTCCAGAAGAAATGTAAGCAAGTACCACAGGGAGTATTATCACTGGGACAGAAAAGTAACACTTCATTTTCACCTCTCTGTTGTAGATTATTCTGTATATGTCTGCTTTATGTAAGTATTTGCCATTTGGTCTTATTGCACAGACAATGTTGTAGGGCTGGTTCAAATGAAGTTAACAATAAATTTTTACTTACACTATGGATAAGAGAAACTACTGAACATGTCTTTTGCTAGATGGACATGGAAAAACTGTTAAGTATACAGAGAAAAGAAAAAAAGTAATTGGTATATATTCCCTGTTTGCAAAGATTAAAGCCTTGCAATATTGAGTATTTTGAATATTTGTATCACGCAAGAGTGATGAAATACTTTCCAGTCCACTAATAAATAAGGTGGATGATGAGCAACTATTTGGGACAAACATTTAACTTGGCAGGACAAAGCAAAAAAAAAAAACAAAACCAACCAGCAAACCAAAATCTTTACATATTCTTGATTTAAGGCTAAAAGGGGCAATGAGATAGTGCAATCTGAGCTCTTACCTCTTACCTCACCACCCACATATCACTGGTCGTTAAAATTCCCTTTACTACTTCTGCAATAAATCGCAACTATTCTATTTAGTGGTAGATGTTTGCTTAAAGTGCATCTTCCAGAAATGCATTAAATATTGATATGAAGATAACAAGAATCTTTCCTTGCAAGTTTTAGCAGCATATTAACTAGATATACACCATTCAAATTTATTTGGCTTCAGCTGGTGCTTCTTGCAGTGTTTTTACCTGGCAGGTTTGAGAACCTATGGATACAAGAGTTTCCCCAGCAACAGCACTTCTCATCTGTGATGAAGTCAGTCATTAGATTATTTATTTCTGTACCCCAGAACAACCAAAAAAAAAGGTTGAATTCTGTGAGTTTGAGAGCATGCCTCAAACCCAGTTTCTCAGGTGATGCACTCTGGTGTGTGAGAAGATGCTTTCTAGAGCCAAGCAATCACCTGTAAAACACTTTAGGTCCTCAGAGAAGACATTTATGTAACAGTATTCAGCCACAGCAAAGGAGTCATACAGTCAAAATCTGAGTTCAAATACTTATAATTTGCCTTCCAGGAGGCAAAGTGAACCATCAATCAATACACTATTTAGATGAAAAGTTGTCTCTAGCCATGTCACTGAAGCCATACAAGCATTTCTAGTTCAGCATGTCAGATGAAGATTGCAAGAAGCTTGACTCCTAGTGGTTCTTCACTTTTTATTTTTCTTGACAACAAACTGTGTAATCTGCTTTCCTGAGGATCAGGATCCCACTGAAGTCAATTTCATTTCAAAGAAGTCAGCTAATATATTATCCTCCCTACCCTAATCTTCCTCTGAATTCTAGCCCCACCTGAAAGACTTTAACACATCTTTACTGACTACTTTCTTGACTTTCCTTTTGAAGGGAAGGTAAAAAGAAACATAATTCTGCAGACAGATAAACATTCCATGATTCTGTTTATACTACTGTAACTCATGCTGTTAAAAAGAAAATTCTAACTTCTTAATAATTCCTTGGTTTCCATAATTTCCAAATTTTCTCCATTGTTATTTGCAGAATACTCATCTTCATTACATTTGCTAAACGTGTCCTCCAGATATATTTCCCCTACATATATTTTCATAGATACATAGCCTTGCTCTATCTGTAATTATTAGCAATGCAGAAATTGTAGATTTTGATAATAACTTCTCTGAGCTTTGTTTAACCTTGCACCTACAGTGCTTATTAAGTATGCCTGTATGAAAAAAACCACCTTCAATTCACTTTCTCCTCGAATATGGAAGATGCAAGATAACGACCTACCATTAAGGAAAGCTAATGATTTTCCATAAAGAAAAATTCCTATTAAGATGTGTTTATCTGCAGCTATCACTGTCCCCCCTTTTCTTGAAAATGAACCATTCAGTTTAAGAGAAACTGAAAGGTCAGTTAGATGGATTGCTGTTAAAAGAATCAGGAAGCTCAACACTCAGCCCTAAGCTTGCCTTTCTATCACTTTTCATTGACTGTGAAAAAAACCCAAGCCACGCCCCGTGCCAAAGAAAGGAATTACATGTGTTTGTTTACTGCCTCACACAGCTATGACGCAGAGGAACCTGTACACTTAATTGTAGCTACTGTGATTCATTACCTGAAATGCTTCAGGATTAAATCCCTAGGAGAGGGGCTTATGCAGACATACTTATTGTAGAGGGGACCTGACTCTCTATCTAGTTTTTTATTTGTCAAATATTTTCTCCTTAGTATTGTCCATTACGGAAAATGAGAAAGTAAGAAACAAAGTACATTGGCAAACACCTTCATACAGGAGTCCATTTCATTTCCTCTAGATCCACCAACAGAAATACTTCAGTGCCAATGATAGCATGATCACGTTTAATTTCTCCCTCAAGTAGTGATGTTGTTTGGGTCAAAATTTGAAATCACAAAATTAAAAAACCTGTCATACTATTTGAATATGCAAGTTAATTTCAGGTCCACTAAAAACATTACATTGAAATAATAAAGAAAACAAAGTTTAAGTTATTTTTAAATAAAATTCTGCAAGTTTTTGCCAACTGAACAGAAGTACACTTATACAAAGCTAACATTTCTAGCAGAGATAGTACAACCATGACATGCTACCTGGCTGTAAAATCTAGCATCCTCCTCCCTCCCACTAGGATTTCAGGCTAAGGTTTCCACCCATGGCATGTTAGTTAATTTTTAAAATTAACCTAAGAAAGTAGTTCCCCCAGAAGGAAGGAAAATCTCCCTGTATTCAAGATCATACAGGTGCAATATGAACTTCACAATATAGTATACATCATGTAGCAGAAAGGGAAAGGAGCCCTTTGCTATATTGAAAAGACTTTTACAAAACTTTCTTTTCCCTCTGTTAGCATATTTAAATATTTTAATTAGGAAGGCACAAAGATTTTACCAGCTTAGGAGTTAGAGATACAAAATAAACAGATGTGCAACCACTGAGCTGTAGAATTACTTTCAAAACTGCTATTAAAAATCAATGGGAAAAGAGTTGTATCATCCACAGATTTTTTTTTTTTATCCCCAACAATAATTTCATAGGCTGGGTGCAGAGCTTTTTCTTTGAAATCAATTCATGCAGAAATCACCTTCCCTCTGAGTTTACTCAATGTGCAGAACTGCACAAGAGCAGGATATGAGCTTTCAATTTTCCCAGAATATGATTCTGTTTTATCTCATATGCTCATGACATTTAATTTCCAGTTCCTAAACAGTAAATACTAGTTTGGATTTTTACAAAGGCTAAATGAATTTAAGAAGTGCAACAGCTCCTGACCTTTACCACATCTGTTGCTGTAAGGGAGGTTTCTCCTTTGTGTAATTTTCCGCAGCTCTGCAGATTTGAAATACATTTCTCCTGCACACTACCCCACAATCACAAACAAATTACACTCTCTGTGTCAACATCTGAAACCAAGTCACTAAATCATGACGTGCTGGGATGGAATTGCTGCCCCTATCATCTACCACTCACTGCTATCAAAGCCTATAACCGGATTAGTGGGAAAACAGCTGTATTACTAATACATTTAAGGTCTTTCAAACTGCAGGTTTTCTCCCTGCAACAAAGCACAGCACTTCAGATAAGGAACATGCAAATCCCAAAGGAAACCATGATATATTAACCCCTGGCTACCTTTTCATGACTTGATAGTTCATTCAACCATTTTTTCCCTGGAAATAAATGCAGGAACTATGTTTATTCAGTAGAACTAATGTTTTTAACACATCTACTTTTAAGCTTCTTTTCCCTAGGATTTCCTCATATACAAGGCACAGTTCGTTAAATCATCCTGTCACTTTTAAGAAGTGATTGACATGAGCTTAAATCCATGTCATTCAATTGTGGGCATGAATCATCGTACATATGGGCTTTGTGGGACAACATCTTGGCAGAGGTTAGCAGTGAAACAGCTCGCTAGTTAACTCAAAACCTCAGACTAAAGACTCTATGGTTATTAAAGCTAATAAGCCATAAAACAACTGTCACATTTTAGGCCAAAAGATCCATGAGGGAAAGAAAAATTGTAGATAACTTCCAGTTAGTGCTCATATATCCACATGCCAATGTTGTATTAACTGAACATTTTCACCTAGATTTTTGGACTTCTTGATTAGCCAATCATGTCTAATACTGAGATGCTTCAGGAGAGAATGTTCATAAGTAAAAAAAAATGCAACATATTGAATAAATTTTCAAAAATATTGAACAAATCTACATTTACTTCACCTTGAACAAAAAATATTTAAGTTGATATTTTGGCTGTTGAGTTCACTAAGAAAGCACTGGAGTTGGACATGAGGTATGCCTTCTCCATTATGGAATATTTTGTGAATCATGATAGAACCATAGAATCATTTATGTTGGAAAAGACTTTAAAGATTATCAAGTCCAACTGTAAACTAATCCTGCCAAATCTTTAAAAACCAAAAGACATCTGTAAAAACAATCTTTAAAAAATGACCAAACTTCTGTGTTCACTTATCTCACTTACAGAATGCCTTATAGTAGTACAACCATTTGTTTCCTATCTATAGCATATGATTTCCTGTCTGTTAGCGAAATAAAATATATACATGTCATAATACAATGTCCACCACAATTCCATTCATAAATCATCTGAATACATGAAAACATAGGTTACACAAAAGCAATTGCAATATTGAAAGGATCTAATAAGGACTTGTAAATTATAAGCACACAACACACCAAATAGCATTTTACAAAAGACTTAGAGAAGCCACGTTCTATTATGCACATTTCTGTGGGTGTTGCCCTCCTCTGATGATGAAAACAGCACAACGAAAATGTCCTCTTCAGTTCTGCAGTCAAATTTCTGATGTGAGTCTCTACAGTTCATTCAAAGAAAAAAAAAGGCCCTTATATATTGTAAGTAATGAAACCCTGGTAAAATATACTGCAAAAAATATTCCAGGATTTCTGATATACTGTAGAAAATATTCGAGGATTTCTGGTTCTTTTTTGACACAAATCCCAACCTTGAGGACTCACGAGAATAGTAGTGAACCTTAGCTAATGAAATACCCAGAGTCTAAGGAAGGCTTAGCATTAAGATACATTATTTCGAATCACCTTGGAGGAAATGTAACAAAAGAGTTTGAAAAGCTGTGTAAATCAAGAGGTGGGAGGGGTCCAGATTTTCCAGCAGTGAAAGCTGGCACAGCTCCACTGAACATACTAATCAATTTCCATCAGTTTAGGATTGGAAGCCTTTTTTTTTTTTTTTTTTTTAATCAGTGAAACAAAGAAGATTTCAGCTCCCCAATACCATTAGAGAGAAGCTCATTTTCTTTACTGATAATAAAAAACATTAGGGTTTTTTTTTTTCACTGCAATTTAGACTAAGGAAAATGCTCTAAGGAAACACCACTGACAGTAGGATCTTGTCTGCTCCTTGCAGAAAGTTCTAGCTAGACTGTCAGTAAACCATGAAGCAATAAGTGGTTTTAAAAAAAGATTTCTTCTAGTTATATTTCAAGTCTTTCTCCCTCAGGCTGGCTACAACATGACTCTACAAGTTGAAAATTATCTCAAAAATCATTCCAGTTACTCATCATTGAGTCTGTCTCTTGTTATTAAGAATATGTCAATGTTCTCATCCTAAATCCTTAGAATCAAAGCTCTACAGTTGAACACCTTAATAAAAAAAATTTTAAAAGCCTTGCCCAAGGCTAGAACATGACATACAAGGTATCCACCTGAAAACAGAAAGTTTCCCATACCTTCTTCATGGATTTTCCCCTCTGTTTTATAATTTATTATGAGAAAAATTGTTTAGCCAGCCACCAAGTTGCTAACTGTAGAACTTCCCAACAACATTTCTTAGGCAGGTCAGATATGGCTCTACATGTACTGTCATAATGCATCAAACAACATGAGCAATCAGAATATCTGCTGTGTAGAAAACCTGGGAACCAGCAATTATTTCAAGAGAATTTGCATATACCAATCTAATGGAAGATGTTTTATAGAGATCGTAGCATTATATTGGAAAGGAGAATTTGGCTATGCAGAAGTTCATTTAAATTACTTTTGTCCTTCACTCAAATGTATATATAATAAAAAATCCAGGATATTCATTTTATTTTATAAGAAAAAAAATGCTACGTGTGGTATTTTGCAATATATTTTAAGTCTCTTTGCAGCTTAACATTCAAGTGTCCCACATCTGGTATTAAAAATAGTTTGCTTTTGGCTTTGTTGACAATGCCAATTTTGTGGAAAGAACAGATACTCACTGAAACTACATTCACAAAGTCATCATCAGACAAGGTCTCCAACATCTCAATGACCGACGTGCGGATCAGCTTCAACGTCAATCCACTGACACTCCCACTCCTAAAAAAAATCCACAACAGAAAAGTTGAATTTAGCAAATGTTATGTAAAACACAGAAACAAAGTGCACCCACCAGCACTCTCATCAACTTTCATATTAAAATTTTCAGTTTATCTCCTGAGTTCTCCAACTCATCATTAGTGTTACTAAACTATTTATAATTATTAAAGTAAGTCCAAAATTGGCATTCAAAGTCCCAGTCTTGTGCTTTAGAGGAGATCATAATGCTACATCCTTTACTAATTTCTTGTCAAGAAATCTGATTTTACCCCCTTCAACCAATGCATTAGCTAAACATTTTATACTCCTACACCCAGATTTACAGCTCTGGATTTCCAGAGATGCAAATGACAGCTTGTTTGATTGAAGGAAAAACCTAAGCTGAAGTGAAGAAATAACAAAGGTTGATAAGACTCACTGCTGATACGAAAGCACTTCACCACATGTAAAAGCATTAAATGCAAATTCTATGCCTGAGAAGCTTTTCAGCATAAAGCAATCTGACACATCAGGTTCAATGCTCCCTTCAGTCCCTCAACATTGCCTACACCACGGAAGCCTTGCCAAGGCAGAGAGCCTTTATTTGTTTCTTTGCTCACTTTCTAGCAATGTTTTATAGTAACCATACCTGGCAATTTTGAAATCTGTATTGTAAAATGCACCAAGTCTGCATACATTCTTATCTTTCAGGCTCATGAAATCATTATCACATCTATTGTAATGCTTCCAGTCATTTGTTTTTAGGTTTGTGTTTTACAACAAATCTTGGCATGCACATGAGAAATATTCACTTGATTGCTGCAGTAATTATTAAGTTGAAAACAAAAACATTAAAGAGATTAAAACCAAAATATTTCCTTGCCTCCAATTTCAGTAACTTTCATGTTTGGTTTGGGGTTTTTGGAACTATTTTCTATTATGTATTTATTTTTATGGCTCCTACCAAGATTTTTGAACCTTGCATGCAAGGACCTCTTAATTCCCTCTCTATTTTTCAGCATACAGAGATTTGTTCAATATGTCAAAGTACTTTTATCCCTCTAATGTCAACATTCAGACATTCAACACTTACGCATCAACTAAAATAAGCATGTCTTTGGGAGATGCAGCTCCTTGGATATACCTGAAATAAACAAATGGTATGAATGATACAAATTTGAATACACATTTTTTTGTGTGTGATGGAAGACACTCTGTGATCTCTAAACCCAAAAAAGCTGAACCAATAAAATCCTCTTGTTATAGCTAGTACAAAACCCATGTGTTGTTATTTCCTCGCTTGCTGTGTCTTCTAAGTAAATCTAAGTCTAAACCACATTAGGGTGGTCTGGAGGTAGGATGTACTGATCAAAATTCACTGTTTTCACATAACTGAAAAACAGGAATGCTATTTCAGAGCTAAAGATCTTGATGACGGATGAATTATTACTCAGCCCAGCTTAGGCAAAAATACTTTGAAAAAATACATCTAACTATATCCAAGTATCAATATGCTTTATGTCT
This sequence comes from Edolisoma coerulescens, assembly GCA_013397115.1. Lineage (NCBI taxonomy): Eukaryota > Metazoa > Chordata > Aves > Passeriformes > Campephagidae > Edolisoma > Edolisoma coerulescens. Next base: position 375,670 of record VWZW01006010.1, on the reverse strand, counting down.
TGAGAGGCTTACATAAAAAAATCATGAGAAGTAATCCCACTGCTCTCCCATCTTTTACCAATCTAGCAATTTTTTTGCTGGTCTGAACCACTGAGACATATTTTTAAACACTTGCAAAAGTCTGGAAGAGTGGTTCAGTCTAATACTCAGATTATATTTGATTTTGGCACAAAATCAGAGGTTTTAAAACTGTCTTATACCTATTTGATAGTAATCCTCCTATGAAAAATCCATGTAATCCAGCAGTACGACACCTATGGTGTATGTATTGAATAATACAGAGTATAATTTGAAAAATGTTTATTCAGAAAAACTAACTAGTTTTAGAAGAAAATAACAATATATAAAAGTAAGTACTATTAGAAACAAACAGAAAAAAAGATTTTTACTGCAATATCTATAAAGTAAGTGATTATATATATACCAAACCTTTAAAAAGAAAGCTTACCATGGTCTTCTGCGTACATCATACAGATCTATTTTGTTAGGAGTTCGACTTTTATCTACCCATGGGGAAGCTAAAAAGAAAAAAAAATGTATGGAATAATATAAATCTTTACCTCAAGTATTTTAATTGCAGCAATATAATGAATCAGTATCACAGACTTTGCACTATATGAATATGAACATTTTGTATGGATAAAAAAAAGAGTCTGTATTTGTGTAATATGTTGTTGAAATACCTAGACACCCTTATAAATATTACCACATAATATAATGCAATAAAACTACATATATGTGTGTGTATATGTATATATATGTATGGCAGCTACTGACTTATAATTGACCACTGATTTTAATGGAACCAAAAATTCATGCTTCAGATTATGAAACAACATTTTTAACAACAACATACTTAATTTTAAATAAGTTAATTATTGCTGTATATAATAATGGTATCTCAGTTATAAGATACCAATCTAAAACTCAGTTATGAACCTAAATAATTGTATGCTGACTCAAGAGCTTTACCTAAAAATGCACATTAGAAAAGTAACATGAAAGTAGCATATTCTCTGAAAAAAAAAGAGATGTAAATATTTATGTCTCTGTAAAGAAAATGCTAAAAATGCTCATCTTTTGCAAGTGTTTAATCTAGGCTTTACCATAATTTTCAGCAAGGGCAGGAATTATTTCCTTACTGAAAAACAAAATGAGCCTTTCAAAACCATGTGACAGCTTAACAAACACAAATAAAAACGTGAAAAGTTACAGGGAATGAGATAATGTTCTGCAATTTGTTCTCTCACTTTTTGCCAAGAGTCTTGGGGGAGCTATTTCCTGACATCAATCATTTTTCTGTCTTGTAAATAAGGAAAGATATAGGCAGCTCCAGGATTCTTCCTGAAAAATCATATATCTAAGACAAAATGGAAGAATTGTATCTCCACCCATGAATATAAAGGAAGACATCAGCTTTGAATAGCTGCCTATTTTTGATTCTACAAAATGAGCCCTTTCCTAAGAGACCAAAGCATGAGCTGGCAAACACTTATGGGATCCTTTAAGCTGAGTGCAACCCACATTTAGCAGTACACATTTAGCAGCCACAGAGAACACTGTGTATTGTTGCACACTAGGAGAACCTCAAAATCTATACCAGTGTTGTCTATGATTTCAGACTAGACCACCTGACAGGTCCTTTGGGACCTGACAGGATAAGATTATTTGAAACATTTCAGAAAGGAGAGAATTTAATTTTTTGAAATGGATATATGTCAAAATTTTAACTTAAGTATCATTACTTAGATAGGCACAGGTTAAATTCACCAGTATTTTATGAGCCTACAAGGTTAGCATGTGTTCAATGATGGATTTTTTGTCTCTGTCCAGGCTATCCTTTCCATAGGATTTCAATCTGGAAATCCACCTTTCAGATACATTCCCTGGGACTTGCAAAATCTGCATTCAATGTGCTCATTTCAGTTCGTATTATGAGTGGTTTAGATAAAATAGCAAATATAAATCAAGATACTGACTAAGACTGCTATATCTTTGCCAAAACTTTCAGTCTCTCCAGTGACATCCAGTAAAAGTCTATGCCCTACCAAACACGCTCCTCTTAACCGACACGTGTCTTGGACAGTCTTCATAAACAGAGAATTATCTCAATTTGTGATCTAGATGCATTTCAAAACAACAGAGAAAATTCAATTTACACTGGTAATGTTACTTTGTTTCACATGAAAGGTAAATTCAACTCCTTAAGTGCATTCTCTAAAGCAAAAGGATGGTGGTTCAAAGAGAATTTGAATGCAGGAGCTGAAGAAGGGCCCTTGTAACATCATCTTCATATACTACTGTGACAGAGGATGCTGGCAGAGGTAATAATTTAAAACTGAATCAATGTTCTAAAGACACACAGTATGACAGAATGGCCCTTTAGCTAACATAAATTATCTACTGAAAAATATCATAGGAACATGTAGCTAGAATTCATCCAATATCACAACCTTCACATCCTACTTTAAACTACAGTGTAATTTTTCTAAGTGCTAAACTAAAATTTACAGAAATATGGGCTAAGATTTCATTTTAGCTGTGTAACAGAAGAGCACAAGAAATAACTCAGCTACTTTTTTCTGCAAAATTTGACAGCTACAAATACATGTTAATGTAATACCACCTGACACGTAAGCACATTACATCCTTCAGGTCAACACCAGTTCTCTAGGCAGAAAGCACTTCTGAACCGGGCCATTTAGACCAACTAGTGTGTGGCAAAGCTCTCAGAAACACAAAGAGACAAAATTTATACCAACTTAAACACCAAAAAGTAAAATTTGAAATGCCTGAAACTTTCCCTAGTGTTTCCAAAAGCACCAAACGACAGTGTAACAACACTTGAGGGGTTTTTAACTGGAATAAAAATCACAACAACACATTTTAAAATTCCTTCTATTTGTTGGTTTTATTTTCTAAATATGGAGAGGATGTTCAAAACTTTTAGTGGAGACAGTAAAATGAAGGATGTGAAGATCATTTTTTCCAAACTGATCTATGGCAGAATTCCTTCGGTTACAACTTGAGCTGCTAAGCCTTGGACTCAGTTCTACCACAGCTTTTCAGCAATAGCCTCGATTGCGATGAGGCCTCAAACTGTCCCTTTTTGAGTACATCTACATTAGCAGGTTAAAAATAACAATGGAAAGGAAGCCATTCACCAGGACTAGGCTAAAAACTATAATAATGGTCCAATAACACACAAAATAAACTGGGCAGAAGCCACTCAAGCCACTACTCACAGCCTATCTGATCCTTCCGGAGATTACTGTGAATGGTAACACAGTTTTTGTTTTGGGTAGGTAGACACAGTGGTGAGCACAACAACTAAATTCTACTTTTTGCTCATTAGCATGGCTCTTTCAGTACACACAGTCCTGGAATGACTGTCAGCAGCTTCAGGGAGATCTGGAGAAGGTCTTTCAAAGCAAGTGTTGTTTATTACCGTGCTGCTAAACCACTATTTCCTGTGCCACATATCAATAAGTTTTGTTTTCCTAATTAATACATTATTTTCTTTCCAGGCAAATATAACAAATTTCTCCATGCTTAAGTTTCCATGACTGCACAATTTATCATAGGATATTAATGGGTGCTGGATCATACCCTAATTAAGATATATAATGTATAAAGAGAAAATGTGTTCTATTGATCTTTCTGATGGTTTCTACAACAATTTACATAATCTAGTAGAAAGGCTCTGCATAACATAAATAAGGACTCAGCCCTTAGTATCTAAAATTTTATTCACACCAAAGAAGTGCTGAATTCCCTCTTCGACCTCAAGAATTAACATGACTAAACTACTCATTCATCCTAGTCTCTATCTGGAATAACACTTTTAATTTTAGATGGCTTTGAATGGCCTGAAATCAATTCACTGGTTTTAGTAACATTCTGGGTATTTATGGATATTATTGAAATTGTTATTAATAAGAAACTGAAATTCCCTTACGATATTTGATCTCCACTGATCAATTTTAATTTATCCTGATTTATTATGTTTTAAAACAATGAGGTTTTTTCTTTTTTAAAGATGGTAAATACTTTCTATGCAAAAATAAAGAAGTATGCATTTACAATTATACAGGAAATTATTAGAAGGGATGGACACAACTGAAAGAGACGTGTTGCTTTTCTGGTCCATATGCAGAACACACTAAAGCCATTTGGGGAAACTGGTTTACATCGTACTGCTAAAAGCTATTATGTGGTCTAAGATAAAAGCAAAATGAAATACACAAAAAATATGATTAAACTTTTTCCTCAAAAACATAAATTGATGAAGGATTTTAAGATTTACAGTTTTGTTTATATAACTTATTATTTAAAACATTTTTATCAGGTGCTTTGGAACCTGGCTCACCCATATCTTTAAGAAATCATCCTCACCACATTTCATTGTTGCACATGGGTATTTTTGAACTATGTAAACACTTCACAGTTCTCTAGTGCATACATTAGGCTTTAGTCATGTTGCCTTTTGATGATTTTCTTGTTTGTCATGTGGATAGATTTGATACTTTATAAATTATTCATTGGATTTTATATCCCTCCCACTTCTGTTTGCATTACTGAGATACAGGACTGGATATATTTCAAGCAAGAGTAAGCCATGCTTTTCTGTTATTTCTGCACATGTAGAGTGGAAATCCTCAGTTTTGTTGATTACAAATCATGCAGAACCAATTCATGCACTATAGAGACTGTCACAGGGTAGAGCCTAAATGAAAACATTTGTTAGGAAAGGATTGGCTACAATCTCCCATTCTGAATTCATGAGATGATTCCAGAGGCATAGGTGAGTGTCACGTGGGAAACTCTTCTGAAACTTCTGCCCTGTTCTACTGGGTAGATATGCATGTGCAAGGAACAAAGAGGCAGAGATGAATTATTAGCAGCTTTACATCCCTTTACACTATTAACACATTTGAGAAAAGAGGCTAAAAGCTGATAATAAGATAGGTAACATATGCCAATTTTCAAATCCCAGACCTCATAATCTTATTTTGACTCAAACTCCAAATTTTATCTTGCTATCTCTCAAATTAACATTCATGTGGATGTTCAAAACAATCAAAACCACAGACTATTCAATTCCCTGAGCCAGATTCAGTAAAGTCTTCCTCAGATGGAGCAAAGGTACAAGTTACAGCATGTACTTTGCTGATAGTTTAATTTCATATTTCTTTTAATCTTTTAGTGAACTTACATGAAGAAACCTGCATTCAGATATGTGATACTCCAGACTATTTGAGAAATGTGACACTCCTTAATTTTCGACCCAGAAAGAACTCAGTTGAATTTCAGTGTAGCAGCAGCACCTTTGTAGAATTCCTTGGCTATTTTTCATTAAAAGATGAGACATGGAAACTTAAAATAAGAAACAGCCTTAACTTTAAAAGCCTAACATTAATCATCATAAAGTGTTTGCAACTGCTATAATTAGTATTCAGGATATTTGTATCATAATGATGCCTTGGATAACTGGTTAGTACCATCCTCCTAAGACAGAGATTGTTATGACCAACTCTATGCTGCCACACCAGATGTTCAGTCAGGACTGAATGCAGCCATTCCTTTATGATTTTCTTCTTGTAGGGACTGAAAATTGCCAAGACCTTAAAATGTGTTCAGGTAAAATCTATCTAACATAGACAACTCTGTGCAATGTCCTCTGTAGCTTTCACAGCATCATCACCATACAGAAAAGAGAGGATAATAATCTTGAAGTTTTTTAGGATGTATTACCCATGTGGCAATGGGTAATTATGTTATGGGCAATACTGCACTGAGTTTTATCACAAATCAGTTAAGCAAAGATTTGATATGGGAATAGTCCATGCACAAACAAATCTATTGATTTTTGGTCCCAATGTACCAAAAACCCCAAAAGCGATTAGAATGTGCAATATGTACTGCAGCTTGCCACCTAAATTCAGCCTCTTTCTGTTATCTTATTTCAGAGGCAAAAATTTGTCTTTCTGCAAGTAAAAACTGAATTTAACCCTAAATGTGTTGCATTAGTTTCACCTGGGCTAGCGACCATGTCCCCAAAGAGGGCTGGAGTATAAAGGCTTGAGGAGAAGAAGCAACAAGTTGTTTTGTTGGGTATGTTGTGGTTTTCCTTTTTCTCCTATAAAAGCAAATTCTGGAGATTTAAATCTGTATCATAAAGACATAGAGATGACATGAATTTCAGCACGAAAGCATGGTGACCTGATGTATGTAATTTCGTCAACTCACTAGAGATAGCACATTACCCTGTAACTGGGTGGATCTCCTCGTGTAACTTCAAAATTTAGCACATCAGTTTTGAAAAATGAGCCACAACTGAACTTACTGTAAGATTTTTCTTATCATGAAACGAGGTTGTAATGAGATGGGTGTCAATCTCTTAAGTAACAAGCGACAAGTGAGAGGAAACAGCCTCGGGTTGTGACAGGGGAGATTTAGATGGGATATTAGTAAAAATTTCTTTCCAGAAAGGGTTGTGAAGCATTGAAACAGGCAGTCCTGTGAAGTGCTAGTCACCATCCCTGGAAGTTCAAAAAATGTGGGGATGCGGTATTTGAGGACATGGTTTAGTGGTGAATATGGTAGTGGTGGTGGGTTGACGGCTGCACTTGATGATCTTAAATGTCTTTTCCACCAAAAATTCTATAGAATACTCATACTCATGTATGGTTAGATCCAAATCATGTCAGCTCCTCGTCTTCCCTCCCAGATTTCAAAGAATAAAAAAAAAACCAAAAAAAACCAAAAAACAAAAACAAAGTGAACAGCATTTGAAGAGGCTTATTTCTGTGAAAAAGTAGAAGTCTCCGACTCACACACACACTAATTGCACTAATTGATAATTTATAAGCTGCATTAATAGGAAAGTGTTTGTGGTTTTACTTTGTTTGTCTACTTTAAAGGCTGCTTTAAATGTTGAGCTGTTAACAGGAACTAACAGCTATAAAATATAAAACCTTTTGCAAAAAGAAGAAAGTGAAGTTCTCAGTTTTTCAAGGCTTTTGATTCATTTTGTATGGATTTTTTAGGCTTTCCAGTCTCTTAGTATCTGCTTCAGTAATTACTTTCTCTGGAGAGTTCAATATCATGGCCACAACACTATTCCTTGCCACTAATTGTTAACACAAGAGCAGCTGTGCACAGCAAGTTCTTCATTTGGAGAGATAGTATTTTATTTTATTAGAAATTGATTTTTAAAGCTCTTCTATTATTAATTTGTCTAAGCAAGGAATGCTCTAGTAGCTAAGTGAAACTTGCTTCACTAACATCTGGAAACAGGTTAAGTTCTTTCATGGTTTGGTTTTTTTTTTTTTGTTTGTTCGGGTTTTTTTTAATGAAGGATAGGGATAATCCTTATCCAGATAGCTCTGTTCTACCCATATTTTTAAGCCAAAAGTTTGAAGACTTTAGGGACAAGATTATTTTTCTGGAAAATCATCACTGAAGTGCTGCTTTCTTTATCTGTGAATTTTTCCATCTAAAACCTCATAAGCTCAAATTGCATAGGAATATCCTAGTAAAATACTGGCAGGAGCAATGCAAAGATATCTTTCTCTAATTAATTAAAATTCCCATCACATTATACCTACTTCTTTTATAGATAAACAAAGGAAGACTAAATAGAAGGCAAGTCTACAGTAAAGAAAGGGAAGAATACAAGTTCTTTTCATTGTACTCTTCAGTACTGATATTACAAACATCCAGAGAAGATTACCAGAGCTGCTGATATTTAAACTGAATTTAAGTATGAGTTAATGAATATAAATGCACACTCAATACTAAAATAATTGTTCCTATGCATACCCCTGGCTTGAACACCTAACCTTCAGAGGATCACTGAAGAAGCCATTTTATCTCTCTATACCTCTTTCTTTTATCTTCAAAATGAGGACAGTGATGTTTTTATTAGTTTTTTAACCAGAAGTGTTTTGTGGATGAAAACTTAGGCGAGTTTTACATGCCTTGCAGCACATATATGCCATGCAGCATAGCACAAAATAATCCAGGTGTCTCTGAGAACATAAAGTCTCCTGGAATAAAACTGGTAAACTTTGTAGTACTTAAGGAACAAAACAGCATTCAGTGCTGTCCACTGGGAAAAGCTGCCAGCACATGCTGTCCCTTCAAGTCACACCGTGGGGCTGTCTAAAGGATTCCAATAAAACTCCGCCTCATCCTGTTTAATAATACAGATACACCTTAAAGCTGAGGGAGCAGATGAACTTAAGAAACACCTGTATACGTGATTAAGACATGATCACATACACTTAAAGTAAGAATTCTTCTCTAATACAAGTAAGGTCAAATGAAGATGACAAGCATCTGTGCCTACGTTATGTGGTAAGAGAAGGGCTGTGTAGCTGCAGGTTGGACTCTGCTTTCTCCTCTGTGAAAAACCCCACAACAAAAAAATTCTGCAAAGACAACAGAGAGAAGTCACAGATCTATGCAGAAGCTTGGGAGACTGGAAGACCTAGCTTTTGCAGAAATACCATATTGTGAACGCAGGTTTTCAACTGAACTTCCCATAGGCCCTTGTTAAATTTCTAGATAGAATTGGGAAGAATTGGAACAGCTGGGGACAGGATAGTATTTTTTCTCAGTTTTATTTTTGTTATGAATTGCCTCAACTTTTTGGATCTTGACCAACTGTGGCGCATTCCCACCTTCAGACCTTTGGTCACTGCAGACTGTCACACTGAGCCTAGGTTCAGCATTTCTTCATAAAAGATGCTGAATCTACTCATGCACCATCATGCCACTGTTATGGATATATAAAAGTCTCTAACTGAAATCTGAAACTATCAGTACTATCAGTCTCCATACCAGTATAAACCCTTTCTAGTATAACTCTTGGGAAAATTATTATTTAGGGTACTTCCCTGAGAGAGCTGAGTCAATGTTGCTGATCAAACAGTTTTTTACTAAACATTCATCTAAATCAAGACTGTGTTTTCATTTGAGTAATCCTTTGCAACCAATTTTTCTTAAGTAGATTTATTACGGTAACTAGAAAGCCTCCTACATCATATTTAACTGTAAATAAATGTCTGCTGTCTGCAGTCCAGAAAAAAGCATCCTTTCCCAAGAATTTTAGCTTTACAAAATAAGGAAATGAACAAGGAGAGAGGTGGTATCTGGTAAAAGGCACAGGAATACAAAGTACTTTTGAAAGTTTGTTTAATTAGTATCTGCTACAGTGAAAATAATATGCCTCCCAATGCAGCATTTTAATGAAACATTGATTAACAATTATAAGACAAATTATGTCTATAATTAGAAAGAATTTAAAGATTAAAAGAGGAGCTGGTTATTTTGTACCTACACTTCCAAGTAGCCCACTAAAAAAATGAGACTAAATTTTTTTTTTAGATAGCTGCTTTCTAAAACCTAGCAGTCAAATTACCTGGATAGATGCCTCACAAAATATAAGTAACTTAATATCTTTCAAGTAATATTAAACTACTTTAATTAAATTAATTCATTTTTGAGCAACAGATTTGTCCAGTGCTCTGTGGTTAATTACAAATTAAATCTAAAGCCTGATCTATATTAAAGTACCTTTCTGTCTGCACAGCACCAACAAAGCCAACAAGCACCAACATGCGCAAGCTCACAGGCAATGGATTCAAGATTTATAAAAAAAAGTTTCAATTGGATTGGAATGAATTTCTAATTTCAATGATCTTGATAAAATACTGCCAGATTACTGCTTTTAGTTTGAATCAAAAACTATTGAAATCCTCTGTCTGGACTAGAATTAGTCAAGTCATCTTAAAATGACATCTTAAAAGCCAATCCAGGGTTCTGGAACTAGACTCATAAAAAATTAATTAGGCAGGTAGATGTACATCTACTAGTACTAAGGAGAAAGTGATTCAACATTTATAACAATTTGTGCTCTCTTGCCCTATCACAGATAATCCAAATTTTGAACTTGGTGACTCACACTTTTATCTATGAAACTCCTCTCGTTTTGTTGACTGTTTCCATAATACTGAATTTCAATAATGTTTGCTTAAAAAAGTCCCACAAAATAGATTTCAGCTTTCTTTCACTGCACTTTTGAAAGATGGCTCTTACTCTTGAGCAATGCATAAATGATGGAAAACTGTTTTCTTGCAGGACAAAGGCTGGAAATTTCTAATGTTTTAAAGTAATATTAAATTTATTTAAATATTAAGTTATTTTAAATTATTAAATTGATCATATTCTTTATTTTTTTTATTTCAATGACTTGACAATTTTACCAGTCATTCTGTTCACTTGTTATAAAAATTTGACATATTTTAACTATATTTAAGAATCATTAAATGTAAAAAAAAAAAAAGTTATCATAAAATATTCAAATTTTGTGCAACTGTTTATTCTGTATTTCACTGGCCTCTCTGCCCTTGAGGGAGTCGACATCTCCTCCCAGTTTTGTGTCTCTGGCAAACTTAATATTCCTTTGAGTCTAGTTGTTTAAATATTCCCTAACTCAACCCTCCTCCACTGGGAACAAGATATCCTTATTCCAGAATTTCCTTTTGATTGTAGAGGCCTGTCATTACTGAGGGCTGGTCTTACAATGGATGAAAGACTAATTTGTGATTTCTGCCTTTAAACAGAAGAATGAGCATATATTACATACTTCTTAAAAGTTTCATGCATTTAATATGCTTATTTTTTTAAGCTCTTTTATCAAATTACTTTTTACTTACTCTTGAGTTGTTCAGAGCTCATAGAATAGCTAATAGAAATCTCAAAATTGCTCTTGGCATCTTCATATCAAAGTGGATGATTGCGAGTAGAGTAATGGAGCTTAGCATTTCTCTTCAAAACTATGCTGCCATTGAAACTAATGAGAATATTGATGGTAATGTGAGAGACTGAAACAGTTAATGGCCTAAATGTTGCTAAAATCATCTAAGAACCCTTGCACAGCTGTCCATCTGCACCCTCCGAAGCCCTTCCCTCCCCAAATATGGCTACTCACTGGAATTTGGACTGTAGCAGGAACTTGGGATAAGATAAAGGCGATACTATGGTCTCATCATCCCAGGTCTGGGGAGAAGAATGTATCCACAAGAAAAAGGGGACGACTGGGATGCTGATGGCATTTTTATTTTACACATACTTTCTGCTCAGTGGGGTGCTCATGGAAAGAGCCCTTCATGCTGTTGGGTACTGTGGTGACAAGGACAGCCCAAGAGCCTCCTTAGAACAGAAGTGATGTACCCTTTGCCCATGACTCAAAATGGGATAATATCAGATGAAAACATTAGTACATGACAGCTCTGTTTGAAAACACCCTTTGTAGCTTAGAGGTACTGAAATCTTTTTTTTAGCATGGGAGGAACGACTGGGTGAGTATGTTTCAGGTTATAATGAGCAGACTTCACTATGCATTTTAATTTTGATATTTCCAAATTCTTTCACAAATATCATCATTATGGAAAAATTCATCACTTTGAAACAGGCTTACCACAGGCCAATATAATGAAGCAATGTTTTACAATTTATAATATCATTTTAAAATGCAAATGTGAAAAGCATCCACTTTGGCGTATGAAACCTGAATTAATTTTCAGAACATCTGCTGTGTCAGCAAACTGAGAAAAAGTTTACAAAAAGAGAGAGATGAAGAAACTTGCACAAAGACCTGTTCTAAAAAATCTAAAATGTAAAGGCCTTTCCAATTTGAGCTACAATGGGAAGCAGATGCACAAAACACATAGAACTTAGAGAGTATCAGACTGCTCCATGCTGTATATGTGTGTGCAGAATTTAAGAATTGGGGAATTACTCAGTGATTTATGACATTATGTTCTGACAGGGTTGGACAGCTGTTAAATACTTAGCTATGCAATAAAGAGCAGGTGCGAGTATCTGGGTTTTTACTAAATTTGTGTTTAGATGAAGTGTATACAAGTAACATTTGCACCTGCAAAACAGAGAAAACAAGCTTCTCCCATTTTATACAGGTGTTCTAAGGAAGAATACATACAGGTTTTGAGGCTCCTGTGTTGTGTTGGTGAACAAGTGGAGTAGACAGGTTAACTAGATATAAGAATATATTTTTCAATATATGGGAATAATTTTCAAGTGAAATATTATTTCTTAGAGATTGGCAGGGAGATGCATTTAAGAAACACTTCTTTTTCAGTACTTGAAAAACATCACATAGTAAGCTGTGACAAATGGTGACCCCACACATGATGATAGATCCCCAAAACATTGGAAGAGTTGGGAAAAAAAAGAAATATTAAATTAGCATTTTCAATATTATTTTTTTCTGCAACATCTCCCTGTATTTATTTCATGATCATTCAGCATGACAAAACAAACAGGATTCAAGTGCTATGAAATATTCTTCCTGTAAACTGGCCTGAGGCAGTTTCTCTGCCTGTGCTAGCAGTTGTGCTAATGATACAGTAACAGCTTTAGACCCTCAGAAACACAAACAATCTTGTTTAAACAGAAGAGAAAGGTTCTCAAAATTCTTCCTTAGGCAGTTGTAGGCATGAGTCAACATACTTCACACTTGTCTTGTGTGTAGTGGACACATTATTCATGCATTGATAAAAGCATCACTTAGCAGCAGCAGCAGCAGAAGCAGCACTGGCCTTGCCTTAAAACAAGGCTTTCCATTAGATAGCAAACAACAAAAATCAAATTCAGGCTACTCATGATGTAAATGCAGTAAAATATATGTCTATTTAAATTAATTAGCGCGATCAAGTGATGGGATCCTTTGACTGGTGGAACAGATGCTGGTTGAAGTAATCAAGTTGAATTGACCTTAGCTCTAACAGCAAAGATGCACCTGTTAGAGACTGCAGATTCTGAGGGACATGAACATAGCACAGTGCACTTGTATTTTCACTGACCTTAAACTTGATTATATGTCTACTTCCCAGGTCACTATCTTTAAAACTAGACAAGCATAAAAATCTCACTTGCAAATATTCAAGTGATTATTTACACAAGATGTAGAAAATAAGAGAAAAAATAAAATTAAACTCTTCAGCTTTTCAAAGGACATAATCTTTTGTTTCTCTTACTGAAAAAAAAAATACTAATTGCATATTTCACTCCCAGTTCCTTCCCCCTCATACTAGCTTTATGCCAGAATAATTTCACAGTCCTTGAGTTTATTCTGATATAAAGAAACTGCACCTATGTAAAAAAAAAAAAAAAAAAAAGCTATATTTTACTGCTCGTCGATCATTCAGAATATTTTTAATGCAATTTATGGCATACGACAGTTGTCTAGGACAGTTCAGTTACCTGGGTAATACCTTGCGAGGCCAGTGGCACTACCAAAAACCTGCCATAATAAAGTGGGGTCCTCTTCTCTGTTCCTCTTGAACACATCATCCAGCGCCGCAGTCCAGTTGAGTTCATTTAACACTATTGTTGCTGTCAAAGACAAAACATATTTGTTATTAGAAAGTCACATCATGGGAAGCAATGGCTACAAAAAGCAAACTGGAATATTGAGAAAGCAATAAGATTTAATTTAACTAACCCAGAAATTAAATTTTAAGAAACACACTTATTTTCCTTGGTCATGTTCTTTAAATTCCCCATGCTCTCTTCTTCCGGTTGCTTTATTTGCACAGACAATATCTTCTACAAATACTTCCTTTCTGAGATGTCACTCTAATTGCACTTCCCAATCATAGAAAAGATTGCTTATAGAAAAGTAAATGCAAGCATATAAAGTTGATGCTTACTAATCACAACATACTGCAATGAGAACAACTAGAATGGCATCAACAAAAGTAGGTGTAGTATAAACATAACGAAAATGTCCCTTTCAAAATGGATTATATCGGAAAAATACATTGATGAGTTATTTCTAGTATTAAGGTGGGGCTGCATGAACAGCAGTGCTCATTATCACGCACTAAACAGATCTTAATGTTGATAGATGTGGGCCCTTACAGTAAGGAGAGCAAAGTGAATGTTAACATTTATGAATTGGGTCAACTCCACAATTAACTTAAAATGCAAGAAAATTCACATTTCAGCTAAACGCTATGTTGCCCGTTACACAGAAACTTACATTCATGAAGTTGTCCAGTACCAATACTTGTTTTAATCAATCAAATAGTTTATATAATGAAACAAATATGGAATATTTTAACATGTTCTATAACTTTTTGAGAAATAGATATACTGGGAAACTTTAAAATTGAACATTAAATGATGAACACTGCTACAGTAAAGAGCCAATGGACTATAGTCAGTGAGCAATGAAATTTTATTTTGATACAAAACACCTTGGGATAGAACAGGATAAATCATGCTTTTCACCTCAATCAGTTGTAAATATTTCATTAATTCTCCTCCCCCCCCACCCCCCCCGAAATAATAATTTTAGGCAGTTTCAAATGCACAGTTAATTATGAAAAGCAAAGGCGTTTTGATGTTTTAGTTACTAATTCTTTCTTTTGTGTTGCCTAATGGGACTGTAAGCAAAGTTTCTTAAATTGAAGCACCTAGATAAGCAAGCCAAGAGCAGAAACGGAGCTAGAGGGAAAAAACTTTTGAAAAGAGCTAAAGATGTAGGTATAAATCCAATGAATATTGCCACTGTCATAGAGATCCTGCTTACATTATGGTATTGTACACAGGAAAGAAAATTCACTTTCTCTTGCAAAGGGGCAAGTCAAGCTGAAATAAAATCAGTTCACATTTAAGGGACCTGAATGGCATTACAGTGCAAAATTTGGTATGTAGATCCACATTCTAGCCCCCTGCTACAATGAAAAAAAAGATAAAAATAAGGATGGATTGAAAGTTAACAGTTCACAGCCAATTTCCAAAGTGAGGCTTTTAAAAGGTACTAGAGAAATGAGATCACAACATTAAATTTTATAGGCTTGTTTTTAAAGGTTAAGGAGAAAATTGCTACACCATGTATTTTGAAGAAAGGTTTATCTGGTTTTTTTAGAGTAGTTTTAAGATATTACTGTCTCAAGAGATAGCTTTTTGAAGAAATATCAAATTAAATTTCGAACTCTTGAGATTTCCTGTAAGCAATAAGCTTGTATTATATACCTCTCTCTTTGTCAAGTAGATAATTATAAATAAATATATGTTTACTTAGACAAGAACAATTCCCTGAGGCACCATGAGATGTTAATGATAATTTTAAAATGGTTACTGTCCAATTATGTCTTTTAGATCCCATTTGACCTGCTGTGCAATTAAGCATTATGTATGGACTTTCTAATCTTGACTTTGTGTCACATCTTGCTTCCAGAAGTGGCTCCACAAAGTCATTAGAAGCTCTGTCACTTAGGTAGATGAGACATTTTCAGCTTCATTTTGTTTCTTTTCATGTTACTTTTTCCAGTTCAGAGGGGCAGGTACCAATCTCTTCACTCTTGTGACCAGTGACAGGACACAAGGAAAAAGCAGGGAGCTGTGTCCAGGAAGGTTTAGGCTGGATGTCAGGAAAAGGTTCTTCATCCAGAGGGTGGCTGAGCACTGGAACAGGCTCCCCAGGGATGTGGTCACAGCACCAAGCCTGGCAGAGTTCAAGAAGGATCTGGACAACGCTCTAAAGGCACGTGGTGAGACTGAGGTGTCCAGTGCAGGGCGAGGAGCTGGACTTAATGATCCTGATGGGTCCCTTCCCACTTAGCATATTTTATGATTCTATGATTGTATTATCACCCAAAAATGTGTTGCAAAGAGTTACATATGTATACATACACCTCTGCACATAGACAGTTATATATATGCAAATATATATCTAAAATACACACACACAAAAAAAAGGAGACAGTCTATATATAATAAAATAACTAAATTCTGAAGCGCCAAATCCATACAATGGAACTGATAATTTTAGCACTTTATTAGACTTGTTGATATTAGGCTATAAAGTAAGAGATAAGGATTACTAGATCTTGTTTGCAATATTTGTGGGGAAGTGATGATTTACTGTCAGATCTAAGAGTTTTATGGTATTATTTATGTCCCACTTTTCCCTTCCTCCTCCCTCTCTATAACTTTCTCCCAGAGACAAATAAAACAGCCTAAAAAAATTCAAGAATTTGCAGCAAAGGGAAAAAACCAAAACCCTCAAATGGCCCAAGACATGAAGCTAGAATTGAAAAAATAAATAATGTGGAATTCAAGAAAAGCAACAAGAATAGAGCATCTTAACAGAAAGAAACTGTAATAAATTTGGGAAAAGGCTACTAACAGCTTGTAATATATCTGTTCTCAGGTACTGAAAACCAGATACTCCTGCACCTCAGAAATTCACAGTTAAGTGCCCAAGTCTCATTTCAGTATTAAACTGTAACAGCACACATGACAGGTTCAACATATATAATCTTCCTCTTAATTCAATTTCTCATTATGACAAAAATATTGTACTTGGAACAGAGACACAGTTTATTTGGTAGGACCGATATGCAAATCAATGATTGTATGATCATTAAAACAATCATTCCTGGAGCAGTTTGCCATTTGTAATTCAAACTAGCCTGCTCATTCAGGGTTTTTGTTTTTTTCTTTTTTGGTTGGTTGGTTGGGCTTTTTCATTCTATCTAAAAGTAGACTTGATACAGAATGCACCCACATCTGTGTTAGATAATCCAATAATCAGTAAATGAGGAAAAGGATGTTGGGAAATTTAGTTTGAATAATTTATTTTCCTAAGTGTTTTTCCACAACTTCTATTCATGTTTTCCTTCTGCTAAAGCATACACCCTGCACTTTAAAAAGAAAGCTGTAAATCAAGTCCTGGGTTTTTTTCCTCCTTCTTTTTTTTTTTTTTGGAAAGCAATATCACTGGTAATAGGCAACTTCAAACCAATACCTCTGAGTTCTGATTTAAAGCCTACAGCAATGGATTTGAAACTTTCCAAAGAAAAGCAACAGACCCAGTCCTAATCAGCAAAAAACTGATCGTTCCTTATAAAATCATTCCTTATAAATGGTTCCTTATAAAATATCCTGGTTCTCAAGTGGCACATAAAAATCAAAGCTGTGTAACTTCCACTAGCTCATAGTAGAGACCAAAGCACCTGTCAGAATACCCTAATTGGAGAGATAGTTTATATTAACCTCATTTACATAGTGAAAATTTATTTTCTGTTAAAAAAAATGCATTTTAATAAAAAAAAATGTTTAGAGGTGCTATAGTCACACTTCTGTATATCTATTTGTCTTTCTTTTGAGTTAACTTACATATAGGAAAGGGCTTTTGACTGATAATTGGCAGAAAATCTAGTTGGAGAAAACTCTCCAATAAGCTTATTTTCAATTCTGCTAAAAGAAGTCGTTGAAGATTACTGCTTCAGAGTACTTCAGCTGCTACCTTTCACATGATACAAGCAAGATGAAAAAATAAAATTCAACATCACACAATATGAAACATCATTCTTTCTGGCTAATTCCACTGAACTCCATCCATCTTTTCATTTTTTCCTTCTTCTTTATGATATGAGGTTTAGGGGCCTTGACAAGGAATGGATTCAATTTTCCCCTGCAAATGCAATCAATAAAAAATAGGGAGCACTGCTGTGCCCTCTTTAAAAGAACTGGAATATGCTTCTGATGATTTATTCAATGTAGAGACTCTCGCCCGCATACGAGACAGAGAACAACTTTATTTGAAAAGCCTGAGAGCTATTTCCTATATCTGAAAATATGTGAGCTGCTGTTCCCTGATGTGGCAGCTACACAGACACTGGGGAGAACAGAAGGGAGCTCCTTAGCAGTTCATTAATCTTTTAATATCTGGAATGTATTACCCTTCCATATCCTGCTTAATGAAGTTGACCCACTGTTTTCTTTAAAGATAACACTGAGTAGTAATTGTTATGATTTAAATATATATTTTCAATCAAATATTATGGTATTTAAAAGTGGGCACAGAGGGACAATACTTTTGCAAGTGCATATTTTTGCATATAAGTGTGCAGACACAGACACTTCCATCTGTAGCCATGCTCATCAGATAATAGAGAAACTCTACTGAAGGTATAAACCAGTTTTCTTTATGTCTTGTGTGTTTCAGTAATTTTTTTAAAGATTACATTCCTTCATGTTTATGTTAAATTACACAGAATTTTATTCACTCTCCACTGTCACTAGAAACTTGCACTTCTGTCTTGTCTTTCACGGGACTAGGAAGGAATGGCCATTTTATTTCAAGGTACTTTTAAATTAGATTTTTGCACTGGCTCATCTATATGTGTGTCTGTATTAGTATACACACATACATGTATAGACACACACACACACACGCATGCATTTTCTACATAACTCCCAAATACAACAACCTGACGAACTGTTCCAGTAATAACTTGAACTTCAACCATTCGAATTTAGATCCATGTCATAAGCCAGCTTCTTCTCTCTTGCAATAACAAAAAGGCCACAGCAAAGGAAAGATTTTAGTGGCTCCAAAGTGAACATTTTCTCCAAGGTAACTGGTCCTTTGAGTGGCATTGGAAACCTGAATTTAGATATTTGCGCTTTCCATAGAAAACCATAGGAAAATGTCCAACTCAAAACAGTCATGCAAAAAAACTTTACAGCTGATTAGAAAACAGTTAAAGGACACTAATAGGAAAATTTTGAGAGATAAGGGAACTGGGTAGTATTTTATCCACCTTCTCTTTTAAACTCTTAACTTTTATCAAAACAAGGAAAATGCCAAGGCAATGTATCCTTTTCATTCAAAGCAAGGGAGGAAAAACAAAAATAGGTCTTTGAATTTAATAAACATCAGTTGTTATATAGTGGCATTTCCAATTGGATAGGTCATTACCTTATGTGATGCTCTGCTGGATCTTGTACATGTTACATATCTCCATATTTGTTACAAAATCTTGCTTTGAAAGAAGCATTTCCATTTCTTAACAGATCATAATTTAAAATTAGTGGATAATCAGAACTGTTCGGGTAACATCCATTTAATGGTGAATAAAACCAAAGTATTAAAATACAATTTCTAGCATATGGAGCAATTATTGAATCAAATAATTTCAAGTTCTATAGAGCAGATATTTTACACTCACAATTAAAAGTATAAATGGCAAAATGTCATGTACTTTTTTCTTTAAATGAACAACTTCTCCACTCCTCATTAGATACTCGACATCATGTCCTAGACACTTCTATAAATAATTCCATGAAGAAGTCACTGAAGTCTAGAATAATGTTGTGTCTGTGTCAAATCAAGTAAATTAATTGAGAATGCTATATATTATCTGCTGCCTGGCTTAGCTGCCACATGCTGATAGCCAGATAAGCACAGTAAAATATCATTAAAATAAGTAACGCCCAGGAGAAGGAAATGAGAATAAAAATGTCAAAAACAGAAGAGGGAACTAAGCTTCTATTATAACTCAACAAAAAAGAGTTAATACAACTCAGAGTCACAGACTCTTTAGTATACACTCATAATTTTTCAACAAGTTGTTTATCTCTACAAAACACAAAAGACACCCATATAATGAACTGCGACCCATTTCTGACAACAGCATTTGTGCATCTTACACGTTGCTGCCTTGCTTCCTCTTACCCCAAAACATACAAGGATGTATTCCAGAATGGAATAATACCCAATGGAAACCATACAGTACTGAAGGTTATTTTCTGGGAAGGTGGCAAGAAGACAAAATGTATGAAAGATACTTTTCATTAGAGTGGTTCTAGAGGACTTTTCAGATTCTGTAGAGATATGCACAGTCTAAGAACCTGCTGATTCTTTATTTTTATTATTATAAAAATAATAACTATACTATTAATTATTAGTTTTACAGATTACTTCAAAGTGGGGCCTCCATTTGGAAATAATTCCTTCTTCAAAAAAACCCAAAAACCCCCCAAAAACACCAAGAAAAAAATCCAAAGACATGAGTGTGTTGTATTTTTACAGAAATATAAGGGATTAAATATCAAAAAACACCCACATATTTCACATATTAACTCTGCTCTTTCTTCACTTTTCTCTAATTTTTTGTTAGCATTTCAAAGGATATTGTAGTGACATTCAAATTAAAGTAAGTTTAGAGATATGCTTGATCTTTAATGAAGACTTCTCTCTCTAAAAAAAAATTAATTAGGTGTTAAAAAAACTAAATAAAACCAATCAAAAGACTTTCTGGAAATGCTGTTCTGGAATAATTTATTAAACTCTGTCTTCACTCTGCCAGAGTACCACCACTTCAATAACTTTCTAATCACTAGAGCACGTTAAAAGATCAGTAAATCCTAAGCAATAGCTGGGTTAAGTGAAAAGGAAAAGGCCTAGGAACAGACCATTTCATGCAAAAATGTTCTCTTTCTTACCTCATGCTTTCTGCTTTTTTTAACTATTTTGCTGTTTTTCATCGTATTTTGTTTTAATTGTCGTCTAAAAAACCAGTTAATTCAGAATTGGATGCTATCCCCTGTTGGTTTTATGTAGATCACCTCTTAAAGTTCTTACAGTTTTTCTTACAACATGCATTATGTCCATCAACACTTCCTTCTATCCTCTCCCCAGCCAGGGCAAATTGGAAAACACACGTGCCTCCAGCAAAAACAGAGATGTGTTAGTACAATTAAATAAAGATCATTCACCATATTGCTTTGGATTCTGTAAGGTTTTTTTGTCCATCAGGACAAGGAGATGAACTACAAGTGGACAAAATGCTGAAAACAGCCACTAAGATGGGCTGTGAAGAACAGAAAATCTGCCTTCTAAAAGTAGACAGAGCTTCAGTAATGTAACCTAAAAAACAGCTCAGAAAGCAAGCCCACCGTCAAAAATGGGATGTAAGAGTAAGGATGGCACTGGAACAATAACAAGGGGGTAGAAAGTACTTTAGAATAAATTAGAACATGCAATTAGAAGGTTTCTTTTAGAGCAGAAGGTCCTAGAATGGTCTTTTGCTATGAGATACCAGCAAGGAGCCCAGATCTCTTAAGATCTTTTAAGATTACTCTGATATGTCACCCTTTGTTACAAATAAAGAAAATGTCCATTTAGAAGGTTAAATTTAGTAACCACAAAACACATTTTATACAGAGTTAACGGAAGAGCAAGAATTGGAAGTAAAAGCACTTATTCATCTTTAATTAATGAACATCAAATACTTGCAAACAAAATATGGATATTTATATTGACTTCATATATATTTCTAAATAGAGTACATACATATGTATGTTGTATATATAATAAAATATTCAAAGTAATTAATAATTTTTGTATTGTAAAAATATTTTCTTATATAGGTAATATATATTTTAATACATATTTTAAGAAATATTAAAGTAATACAGAGGATTTAGTTAATGGATTCTAATCTAATCCAAATATATATGAAATATTAAGGAATAGCAGGCTGGTTTATTTTATGTAAATATATCTCTGGCAACAGAAATCTAAGACACACCAAGTGTGAGAGGAATACAGTGCACAAGCAGGAAACGTGAGAAAAATGATGATGAGACAAGGTCTGTTTCATCACATAAGCTGGTGCAGATGTGACAGCTCCTGCTCCTCATCAATATTCCAACCAGCTCATGAATGAGTCTTGCAAATTAAAAATAATGAAATTTCCACAAACATTCTTTTTTGTTGTTGTTCTTCTTGTTACTGGCCAAAGGTTGGTCCAAAGAGAAAGTGGGCTGATATTTTCTGAAATTCAACTACCCCCTCTCTCCAACAGAGGAAAATCTGTACCATGTGCAACTGCATCATGCATTTTCAGAACAGAAAAACAGAAGAGAAATTGTTATTCTTGGCCCTAGCATCATCATAGGTATTGTACCTTGACTGTTAATTGTGTGGTTTGGTGTTCTCCAGATTATACAGAGGGAATATGAATAAAACTCCTCTCTCCTAAACATCATGGGGCTGTAGAGGTTGAAAGCTTGCTGCCTGTATAAACAGAGGTGCTTCTCATTCTGAAGACATTTCTATTTCTTGCTATAAAAACTTTCCCTGTACCTTTACAAGAGGAAAAACACATCAATTTTGTTTCATCTATAACATTTACTCTATGAGGAAGGATACACAGACTCCCAGTCCTGTTCTTCTGAGATGCCTTGGAGTGAATCCTGGCCTCCCTGAAGTTAATGACAAAAATTTTACTTCCCAGGGAACTGATTTCATCCTTCATCTTCAGAACACTGTAACCGGGCAGCGTTCAGCCACTCTCTCTGTACATCATATTTTGGCAGTCTGATGCAATAATCAGATGACAATATTAGGAGTTGGGCTTATTGCTTCAGACATTTTAAGCAAATGAAAAAAAAATCCTTATAAATCACTTCATAAGAATCCAAACGCCTTTGAAATAATAAAAAAAACTCAAAAGGACCTTTGAGAACATAGTAAAATTAAGCTTCTTTGTAGTTGTTTTTGTCTGCTTCCATGTCATGGGTACTCTCATGAGTATATATTCATCTGAATTTTCACTATTCGCTGCTTTAATCACTCAGTATAGCAGTTCTTTGTTCTACAATGTCCAGACAAAAATAATTTTTTATAATCATGTGTTTGCTGAAGATCTCCTTGTTTTTAATTTACTTTGTGAATATAAACCCCCAGGACAAGGCAGTAAAGTTACAGAAAACTGGAATGGGATGAAGAAAGACATCTTGTCTTACGTCTACTTTACTATTTAAGAAGAAATTTTATCTTCTTATAAATACCTACCCTAATGGCCTAAAGTGTACTACATTTTAGTTATTTTAGCCTCCCATATTTAACTAAGGCTCATAATCCTTCCTGAATGAGTAAATACTGTATAAACAGAGCTCTTAAAAGGAGAGAAGCTGCTGAGTTTGAAGTTTCTAAAGGCTTCTATATGGATTGCTTCCAATACTAGGGAGAGAACTATGTATTAAGAAAATACAGACACAGCTGGAGCAATTGCTATGGCGTGAAAAAATGCACATGGAAACAAATTAGTTAAGAATACATTATACAAAACCCTGAAGTCACACAGTATTTTAAGCAGCTATTTTCAACTGAAGTCAGGGAGTAAGGGTACAGAGTGCCATATTTCCCAGGGTAAGGAGGAAGATATAAAAGTATGAATCTGGATTTAAAATAAAGTGGAGGAGTCATACCACATAGTGAAATAAACCAAACTTCAGCCTCATTCTTACAGGCATTTCTACACATATATAACTTTCACATTTGATAAATGAAAGAAGCAAAACGAAATGCCAGCAGCTCAGCACCTGCTAAATCCCACTGCTCTGACATTCTGCATCAATTCAGGATGTACTCCAGGAAAATAATGGCCCAATCTGCTAACAACCCATTGCAGCAATTGTTTCAAAAAATGAAAAGGAAAGACCCGATGTTGTTTGGTTTTTTTTATTTTTCATATAACTTTCAGAAAAGACCCCAAACAAAAACAACAACCAAAAGAACCAATGAAGCAACAGAAAGCTTCTTGTAAGGAACTCATTACTTTCCTTTTCTAACAGCATACTGGTTTGAGTGGCTTCACCTGTATCAGCCAAAAGTGCAGGGCAATGGAATCAGGTATGTATATTGAAAAAGTTGCTACTGGGATTGCAATATTCATATACAGGACTTGGAGATTTTATTTTCTGCTACATCTGACCTGTGCTGTAGCCTGAATGCCCACTAACAGCAGATGTGGGCCAGGGGCACTGTGAGACTGCACCTTCTGGTTAGGCTGCATCAGGGAGAAATCCAGCTGCCACTCTCTGAGATGGCTCAGCAATGTCAGCTGCAGTAACTTGGGCCAAACTGTTTTCTTCCAAAGGGCATTTCTGACCTGAACTGCAATCCTAACATAGACAGATTCAGCTCCCAAGAAGCAGTAGTGGTCAAATAAATTAGGCAGCTGATAGTGAGAGCCACTTGCTCTCCAGTGGCAGAGAAGTTCACAGTCAACTGGCAACATTTAACTTCATACTCAAGGGTTTCATTCTGTCTCAAGCACACTGTCACCCCACAATTTTCATTTATCTGTAGCAGCAGATGTATTTGGAACATGGCATTATTTTCTATTATAACTGCAAGGAGAGGACACTCAACTTATTTAACAAAATGGGCCTGATCATTATAAAAAACAAACAAAACACATATTTTTACAGACATACAAACAAATTGTAACACATTTAAGAATGAACTTCTTATCTGAAAATCAACTGCTTCCTTGATACAAATATTCTGTAGACTAATGGCCAGCTTCCCACCAGTTGCAAGTGGACATATTTTCACTAAAGCCACTGTTATGTTATTCCAGTGTATAATATGGAAATGAGACTCTGATTTTTATATGTATTTGTTTCATCATTACAACTTGCAGCCCAAAAGTAAAATTAAGACACTTTAAGTATCCGAGAGCACTCTGCACCATAGTTAAAATTTACTTTATTCAGTTATTCTAAATGTTTTATGCATATAGCAGTGGCTCAGAAAATGAGACATCACCAGTAGTAAAGAAACCAGAGTTGGGCCCCTGGCTTGTGGAAACTGATGTACCAACACTGAAGGCATTGCTGCTAAATCATTTGATGTACATGCTTTTAACTTTGATTCTAATAATGACTTTCAGGAAAATCTTTGGTGCATCACAATCTTACTGAACATCTTCCTCAGCTATAGAACAGGAAAAATTTATTTATTCTCAATGTCAGCATCAGATTCAGTATTGAAATTTAAAGGTCTTTAATATCTTAAAAGTCTTTTGAATAATTTCTTAACATAATCTGGCACTGTGGCACAAAAGCAGCTTTATGATGTGCATAGTTCCATATTGTTTATGAATCAACATCTGGCTAGCATTTTGCAGTTGTAAACTTATGCCATATGTAAACAAATTACTTAATGCATTTTTTTCACAGCCTCAATCCAAAAATTGGAGCATCAACTGGTGCCTGTAGAGCTCTCAAACAAAATTCACTTTATGATGTCAACCTATGTAGTAGTTTTTTATTTCAGATCTTCAGGCTTCCTATCACCGGCAGATTGTAAAAACAAAACAAAACAAAAAACCCCAAATAATTTCTTTTGAAGTCATGAAATAAAAAAATATTAAATGTCAAAAATATTTCTTTTTATTAAAATAAAACATACATATTTCTGCAGAAACAAACAAGATTATTTTATTCCTTCAGTTATCTACAAAAGAGAGACAAAAACTGGCGAGATAGAAATGTTCCGGGTAACAAGCTCCTACATGACCTACAAACTTACTTCAGGGACAACATTTAAAGAAACATTGTAGGACTAACCAAAGACACTTTTTTTCATAACCAAAGACAATTTTTCTCACAAAATGAGATTTCAGGTGCATGACCTAGTGAGTAATCATCGGGTATCTATCCCTTGTCTCCCTTCTCGACAGCTTGTGCCACAGCAAAGCATAAAATACTGTCAAAGGCATCCAATTTGCACTTTGTGACAACATAGAACAAACTGAAAAAGCAGACAAGCTATCCCTCATCCGCTGAGAAGAGTATAACCCCTAAGGCAAGGGAATGGAGTAGACAAATGCTGCAGCTATGCAATTTGTCACAATTAATTAGATCATTATTAATGTATAATGATTTCATTTTGTTAAGTATGATCTAATCAAATAAGTAGAAATCTTTCATGTCTTGAAAATTTTAAAATGAGAATTAAGACTCAATGTATTTAGACAAACATGAGCAGGAGATTGAGGGAAGAACTCTGTCAGCAGCAAAACAGAAGTTATTGCAGAGTTCTGCCCTACCTCTCAATTCCTTACTGTCCTCCCAGTATTGGAAAAGTAAAAACAACTACTCAACGTCCCTCTGCATCTGACCTCTCTTTCCCTGTTATCTGTGACATTCAGATCAAATTAAGGACTAGTTTTGAAAACTGAAGGAAACTCTACTGACTACAAACGGAAGGAAAAATGGTGCAAGAATGAACCTGGTGCAGAAATGAAGAGACATTCATGAAAAATTAGCCGAAAAGGTGTGTTCTGTGCAGATATGTACTGAGATACCAAAAAATGAAAATAATTTTTTGGGAGATCTATAATTGGAAGGAAAAAATGCAATTTTTCAAGACAGTAAGTCAAGAGTAATGTTTGTGAGACAGCCAGAAACTGTTTCATGAAATTACCTAAAAAATTAGCTCTGATTGTTCTGAAAGGAAATGGGAAATAAAAGAGTAATTCCATCCAATCAACTGAAACTGAGCTACTCGCAGAGGTGTTCAAAAATATCTTTAAAAAACTATGTATTTTGTATTATTCTCCATCATCAATCAAGCAAAGACATATAAAAATTTATTTAAAAAGCATATATACATAATTTGAAGCTAAAAAATTTTAAATATTCAATATCTTCTGCATTATATGTTACATAATTTCTTAAATACATGGTTATATATGTGTACATATACATATCACACGTTTGCAAAAGCACTGAGTAATCAGTTCAATCTATGGATGAGACTAAAAATACAGTTCTCACTCTGGAGTGGGAAGAAGCTGAGATAAACAACTACCTAATTTTGCCTCAGGTTACGTTCAGCCCTACTCTAGGCTTTCATAAGCCATTCCAGAAATTTATATTTTGCTCATGATCTTGCTTCATCTGCCTAGAGCTTTCAGTGTTTGCATCTAGCAAGACTGTGCTAAGGATAAAATAAAATGAAAATAATAACAATTTAAAAACAAAATTAAAAAAACCCAAAACAAACAACAGGAATGTTTGCTTGATGTCTCTGAAAAACTGCAAAAAAATAGGCTTACCAATTTACTTTTTGGAATTTTCTGGGTTTGAAATCAGGACAAAATTCACTGTTTCATCCAGTGACTATATTCGCTGATTTAATTAGCATTGCATTACCCTAAATATTGCAAATAATTAATTTTTCAGTGGGATCTTCCAGTAAGAACTGAATCAGCAGAGCATCACCAACATAAAAATACAGATTTAGTGATGAGTAGTCTCCCTGGTATTAATGCATATTGCAATGCTAGGTGGGAGGGTTTTCCCTCCAATGTGAGTAGCAAAACTGAACACCTACAATGTCAGCCACTATGCCAGCATTGCTAGCCTTTAATTATTATTTGTTAGATCTTCAGAGTATATTTAATAGAAAAATAGGACAAAATTCTAACGCAGGAACTCTGTTTTGCTCCTCTTTGGACTGCTATGTAATCATGGAATCATATGGGAATGATTTGGGTTGGAGGGGGACCTTGAAGATCATCGGGTTCCAACTCCCTGCCTTGGGCAGGGACACCTTCCACTAGACCAGGTTGCTCAAAGCCCCATCCAGCCTGGCCTTGGACACTTCCAGAGATGGGGCATGACAATGCTCATCTGCCTCATCCCTCAATTTTTTGACTTCAAGATGACCCCCGGCTCTGAAACACTCAAGCAACGTTTCTGTCCTTTGAAAGTTTAACTACCACAATGCATGAAAAATGCTAATGGATCATTCATGAGAGACCATAAATCAAATAACTTATCTGAGCAAGTAGCAATCTCTGCACTATTACAATCTAATCTTCAGAGATAAAAGACGAATTTAGCTCAGTGACAATCAGTCCCTTATTGAGAGTTCAACGGAGTTTACTGTATTATCTTTTTTTCCTTTTCTATCTATCTGCACATATTGGTGATATTTGAATTATTTTTCATTAGTCAATACTAGTGTTAAGTCAAGCCAACTTTCAGGGAAGTGAGCTTGAAACATGAATAGCAAACAAATTACTTATCAGTGCCATAAAGACACACATCTCCTGAAACGAACTGTGTCATTACAGTTATTGCTCCAAAAACCCCAGACAACAACCCCTCTTCAAACACAGAGAGTGATGCTGTATTTCTAACAGGAAATTTCTGTAGCATCCTTACAAAAGCCTCTGGACCAGCAGATAGGGTGGTGGAAGAAAGGCAGATATTCCTTTTGGTCAATATTGTCTTGTGATTTTAATAACATGGAACATCTTTATTTTCTTCAACACTACTTAAAGAAAAGGCCCAGAAAGCTTTCTCTTGTGTTTCCCACTCTCTAGTTAGTGCTATCAAACAGTGCATTCTTGCAAGACAAAGGATTCAATTATTTATAAACGACACAACTGAAAGAACCGTCTAAGATTCTTAACTCTCAAGCTGTGCCTTCATCTTTGCAGACACTCAAAACACATCTTGGCTTGAAGTTTACTCTAGAATTTCTTGAACACAGCAGATGTGACTTTCTGCAATAATCCCACAAAAAATAAAGTATAAGCCACTGAAAAGAGGCAATATGGAGAATATGAATTTGGATGTTCCCCTTCCAAGGATGCATACAATATTCTTTACAATTCTACACCAAAATACTTCCTTCACTTCCCCAGCACCTTCCTGTGACTTGCAATAATTTACAAAAGCTATTCAAGAAGGAAAAAAGAACTAAACATTTGCCACAAGGTGACCAAATAACAGCATATTTCAATTTCAGTAGCTTAAACAAATTAAAATCATAATAATAAAAGAAACAAGTACACTCACATAGCAATATTCTTATTTACATTATCACATCACCTAATCTTTCCAATGCAATGATTTCTGGTTTACTTATTGTACATACTCCCATATTAATCTTATTCTTCCAAGAAACCCCTATTTTTTTTCCTTGCATCCGTTTGCATTGCATTTGTTTACATATAAATCGTATGCATCCATCTTTCACTTATGGTTCGGGTTTTATTGGTCTCTGTTTTATATTCATCTTATTCTAGCAAAGAGCTTTCACTTCCCTTGTAAGCTTCTATTGAATGTTTTTGTATTGATCTTTTCAAAGCAACAGCTTTCCACTTCCATATCACTTTCATAGGTATCATATTCATTTTTATATTGAAGTCATCATTTTGATACTCCACTGCCTTTTTCCACATTATAGCCTTTCTACTGCTAAAAGCACCTTAAATGCTTGATTTTGACATTACTGTTAACCGCTCAGGAGGACAATCCAAAACCCAGTGATGACTTTGTTCAGTGTCTCTTACAGTGCTAAATTCAGAGCACTCTTAGATGATATCTTTCTATCTTTACACCAAACACTGTCCCCTCTTCCAGTTATCCCACTGATTTGGATGGGAAGAAAAATAAACTAAAATTTCATAGTAGTGTAACCTTGTTACACACACACACACAGAGAGAGAGAAAGCTGCACATCTGTTTTATGGTACAAGTAGGACAATTGACTTTTTTTACTTATGTATGAAGCCTTTAAAAAATGAAAACTTTATACAATAGTCAGGAAATATTTCTCCAAAAATAACTTAAGAACTGATGCTTCTTCCCTAGGAGTTCATCTCCACACCACTTCACTTCCATTTACCCTCAGTGAAACACATTCTTCTTGTGGCCTGAAAATGCTGATTGCTACTGGTTTCCAGATCTAACCCTTAAAACAGTGTATCGGCCCCCACAAATTTTCTCAATTCCACTTCAGACTAAAACAATTAAAAAAGTGTAGCAGTGCACAGCACATCTGCAAGCAGCACTGTGGGTGTAAGAAGGACGGAGCAGGTGCCATCCTCTCTGGGTTATGACCTATTGGCAACAGCTTTGAAGGATAGTAAAAATCTCAGCATGGGTAGATATCATTATTGTGAAACTTAATTTTTAGCCATGTAATACTGGTAAATAACAAAAAAAACAACTGGCAGTTAGAGGTTGCTACAGTGGAGAAGCTCTAGCCTAAGGCTTAACTCCTTTTTTCAACACTGTTTTCTCAATAAAGTAAATACATCACCAAACTTTCTGCAAGTTAATATTGAAAGACCACATCAGGGTTTCATAATAGCCATAACACAGAGTCCAACATTTTAAAACAAGTCAAATATAATACTTTAGGTATGTCTCTTAGTCGCACACAGCATCTTGAGATCAGCCCACTGATCTCTTGAGTAGTAGTCACATTAGAGGATCAGAAAAAGAAAATTAGTAGACGTGAACTAAAAGAATGAAAGAATTTTATAAAATTGGAAGAGTAAAGGAACGAGCAGGCAACTCTTCCAGGTCAAATGAAATCTCAGAACAGCAGAGTATTAGGGAGCAATTAATTTTCTAGAACACCGCATGTCAGAGTCTTGGGGGTAGTCAAAAATGCCTTTCTTCAGCCAGAAATTATATATACAAATAGTGTCAATCCCACAATTAATCTTAGCAATTAATGTAATCAATATTTCCCCTAGCAAATGTATTCAGAAAACTGTAGAAAATAATCATTCAAAATGAAAAAAATTCAAGAATGACTCACTGGGCTACATTAAAAACATATTTATGGGGAAAAAAAAAAGAAAAGGAAAAAAAAAGACACAGAGAGAGATACCCTGATTTAAGAGTTAAGTAGTTCTATCATCCTGATTGATGACATACATGCAGAATCTCCAAATAATTTTATTTAATACTTTCATAGTGATGAAATGACGTACTAAAGCAAATTTTCTTTATTTCACATCAAAGTTAACCTCACTGTAAAGGTGCTGGGACAATTGGTCCAAATTCCCCAAAACACCCACCCATTTGTACTTCTCCAGCTACATGCTGTTCCTTAAATTGTTATTATCCAGAAACACAAAGTTTAGGTGCAGGAATGTAGGTTCTACATCCTGTCTCTGCACAGACACATCAAGAGCAGAACTTTTCCCAAGAAATATAACAATGCAGCTACTTCAATCACTAGTCTTTCAGAACATAATCAGAAATTTATCAAAATGAGAAAAATTAATCAAAGAAAAACAAAAAAGAAAAGGAAAAACGGGACTTACCCTAATGGGATCTATAGAAGACCCTTTTCTATTTCATTGCTTCTTCTAAAAAAGGTGATAAATAGACCAGTGTACAAATTTTCAGCTGCTTTTATTCCTAATGGAGCACTGTTATCATGTTAGAAGGCACATTTCACTGATTTGACATATTAGTAAGCACTCTGTATGGTTCAAATGATCCGTTTATAGTGGAACCTGAAAACATTCATTTCCATGCTGAAGCTGGCACCAGAAGGCTATTTGGCCCAATTTTCTGCTTACTTGCAGTGAACAAAGTATGCTATTTATTACAATGTGGCTGTCATTACTGTTACACACGCATTAAAGCACAAAAGGTAGTTTCTGTTCTTTCATAAATTTAAATTGCTGGTGCTTCTAAGCCACTGCACTTCCAGTTACTGTAAGTGGAGTTTTCTTCACAAACAATCTGTGTGCACCTCTGTCAAGAAAATAAAACAAGGAATCACCTCTTGTAACAGCTGTCTACATTCACAGAATTTCAATTACTGAAAAGTCAAACCCAAATGGCTTTGAATTTGTTTCTGATTGAAGCTACCTACATATGTGTAACCGATGTGCATATATAGGTGTGTGTATATATAGATAGATATATATATAGGTATATATATAGAGGTATAATGTGTGCAGAAGGTAGAACTCCAGGCTGAGAAAACCAATCTTTAGATTGGAAATGTCAGCAAGAACAGCAATTAACGTCAGGCTGGAATCAAAGGTGTGATGGAAGGAAGGAAGAACAAGACTGGACATAAAGCTGCTTGTACTGGAGCAACTAAATCAAAGAACCGAGTGATGCATTGGCAATCAGTAGAAGAAATGAATTGCAAAAACAAGCAGAGAAAGACCAGCAAGTGAAAAAGCAACAGTATAAATCCGATGCCTTCAAAGATACAAAGAAAAAACAAGCAGCAGCAAATGAAGGAAACTGGAGAAAAATGAGCAGCTAATTCAAAAGGGATGGATGATACTGCAATTTCTCAGAGATTGCCAAGACAGTACTTCTTTCAATATTTGAGAGAGATGTCAGGATGATATATGTACATATTTAGTTGAACGAGTGGGAAAGAGATTTCTGGAAAATCACACTAACATCACTAAAAGTCTTTAGAAAAGAGTACTAAAGAAAATAGGCATATTAAAATGTCCACAAATCATACAGGCATTCTGTCTCCTGGGAACTAATATGCATAAAATTGGAGAAGACCCCAACAACAGCAAGACAGAGGTTACTGACATTTTTTCATGCTGGAATAAATAATTAAGGTTAAACCTCCTTCACATTGATCTGAAGCAAGTGTCAAAGGTGAGAAAAGATCAAAGAAGTGTAGGCTCAGGTAATACTCAGAAGGGAATCTTGCGCACAAAGGAAAAAAACAATGGCCCAGAAAACAGAGTCATCACAGTTTGGTGATGTCTGACCATAATAAGCACAAAAACCACGTGAGTGAGTAAAGCTCTCAAGAGTTTCCAAAAAATCAGTGAGGAAAGTAGGGTCAAAGTTCATACAATTTTTTCGCTAAAAGGGAAGAGATGTGAGACACTTGTGCACCACACTTCATGCAAAAACACAGAGAAGGAATTATATAAATGAAGCAATTTTTAAAAGAAACATCTCAGAGTATGAAACAGAACAGTATTTTAGTCAACACATCTGCTGTGACATATCCACAGGAATTTTGCTTTGGCTACAGGTAAGAAAATGTAAAAGTGTGTGTCATAATTGCAGTATTTTGAACAAATCCTGGAAGAAGTAGAACTCACAGTAGAGGATAACTAATTGAATATGGAAAACATGAAACGTAACTGAAGTTATGAATAGAGCAAAAGAATATAAAGTTATAATGTAGCAGCATTGTATCTTAAGTGACAAAAATTTAAAATGTTTATTGATTTTTGCAATACTAATCTTATTCTGAAGAGACAGAGCTAATATGGCTTCAAAAACCTATTGACACACGACAAAGAAAAAGGGAATATGAAATACAAACCATGACATTAACCATGAAACTAACCATGTGGTACTCATCAGGGAGCACCATAACGGTCAGCAAACTGGAAGTATATTAGGAGAATATATGCTTGTCTCGCTTTGAACTCTTTCTTGGGAGTCTTCCAGTAGCTACTGTTCTTAAAAGTTATTTTAAGTAAATGGGTGATATTTTCCATTTCACATTTTGACTTAGCAAATGTACTGCCAGTATGGGAATAAAATGCTCTTAATCTCTCCTGCATTTTTGCCTGTGAAAGACCTTAATGGTGGCATTGATTTTCTACTTAGTTCTTAAGTTTACTACAAGTGGAAGGCAACTGGAATATAGCTTGTGACCTGTATCTCACAGTGTCAAAAGAGTAGATGATTTTTAGGATGTGGACGTTTGGACTGGACAACTTTTCCCCTTGGTGACATCAGCATGGGTTAAACAGAGCTATGGCTCTGGGAAAACGGCCTTGATTGTACATTCTGTCCCTTCCACAAAACACATGAATTATTTCTACATATATCAATCATTTTTTAATGGAAGGTTTAAGCATTTTGTTTTTGAAACAAGAAACCTAAGTTGCCACCTCACAGCTACAAAAAGTATCACATCTTAAGAATCAAAACCCCTTAAGCCTCGGAAATGATTGTGTGCTTCGTTCTACCTTCCTAGAAAAATATTTTAAAAAATGGAATTATTCTCCATTATCAATTTGTACCTTCATTCATAGTAGCACTAAAGAATTATGCTGAATGACCAAGTGATCAATAATTATTGACCTAGTAGCAATGAAAATAGTAGATTTACCGTGATGTAGAAATAGTAGGAAAAAATTTATCAGCATGAAGTGTTCAATGTGCAAAGCTATTTAAACAGTACCTTCAGATGAGGACACTCTACAATGTAGTTAAGTGCTTTATGAACCATCTCAGTTACAATTATTTTAAGTAGGCAGTGAAATATATTGCCTTCAGGAAAATTCAAGCAGTTTTTCTCATTTTTAAATTGTAGGGAAAGGCATCTTATCCAAGTAGAATACAAAAAATAGTAAATATGTTCTTGTTAAAGAAATTTTGTAATACCAAACACTACTTGTTATGCAGTGTGGTGTTTGGTACAGTGATGCTGTGCCTGATCAAAATTACATCCCAGAGCAAGAACTAGGTGTTTCCAATAACTCAGATAATGAAAGATGACTCCCCTCTGCTTACTGAGAAAGAGAATATATTCTACCTCCTAAAGAGAAAGACAGTTGTCCTTTAATGGCCATTCAGAAACACTGCTGGTTTTCTGGTTGTTTTTAAACAAAACCAAAAACCAACCAACCAACCAACCAAAAAACCCAAACCACAAATAAAAAAAAAAATCAGGGGAGATAATTAAAAAAAAAAAAGGAGTTTGAAATTACGAAGCTCCGTACTGGTTACTAAAGCATAGAAAGCAGAAAGAGCAAAGCCATCGATAGGTTTAGTATCTATGCAGCTTTATATGATATTAAATAATACACTGCATAAGAAATGCACACTGCTAAATTGCCTCTCCATGGATAAATTGATGCTTTAACACAATGCTTAGTTAGCACTTTGGCAAAGACAAGCTATCAGAAAGTAACTCTCAATATATACCTAACTAAATATTCTACACGTATTTTTCCCTACGGTGAATGCAGTGGTGCTTAGTGCTCCCTGCAAGATTACCTTATTTTTAGAGTGGAAAGCATGTGTTCAGACAGCTCTATTCAATAGATGGATTACTTTATTTTTATAGTGCAGAGTATGCATTCAGACAACTCCATTCAATAGATGGATTTGATATTCAGACCAGAGCTTGCCTTCTTTCAAATGTGTTTCAAAGGTGTTACCCTTATTTGCAAGCCCTCTCAGGGCTCCCTAAAGGGAGATCAAACAATGCAGTTGCTTGGCATACGGAAGAAAATATTTGGGTGTGATCGTTGTGCCAAAGGCTATTAAGTCAGGGTAAAAATAAAAGCTGGCAAATGCATTACAACTGATGTTTTCATTTCTACTAGTATCTCTATTTGCTACAGCAACTTCTTTTTTTTGTTTTTCTTTTTCAGAAACACATTGATTCAGATTCGCAAATGAGGATGCAGAAACAGAAAACACAACACTGAGTAGAAGTAAAAGTGTACTGCATAACAATGAAGGGAATGGTTAATCTTTATCATTAAATTCTGAAAGAAAGGGATTGTGAATTTACAGAAAGGATTTCTAACAACAGTACCATAGTGAATACAGGATTTACGCTTTGGAAGAAACAGGAGGAAGTAGTGACTTGTATATCAAGAGACCTATAATGCATGTTGTTAGAATAAAAAGTGAAAGAGGAAAAACAGAAAGATGAAGGGAAAATCTATCAATTCTAAATATGTATTTATTTGATGTTCGGGGAATGGGGAGGAAGAAGGCAATTCAAATAATCTATCAGGCTGTCAGCAAAACATTCAGAGTTATGTACATAGAACAACCATCAGTTAAGGCGAAGTGTGAAGATGGATTCAATAAATGTAGATTGGAAAATGACTAATCAGGAAACTAAACTGGTAAATTGAATATGGGTTTAAGACATTACAATGACATAAAATCTAAAAAGCCCTATCAATGAAGAGTCATGGTCTGAAAGACCTGTGGAGAGAATAACATCAAAGACATGAGTAGTAGAAACGGGATTATATCTAACTGAATATTCTCTCAGAAGGTGCACCTTCTGACAGTTAAAAAAATCAGACGCAGAAAGGGCCAGATGTACTTCAGTATTAGTGTCATTGCACAGCTACTGGTGTTGAAAGACAATGCCTGTACCACAAGTAGAGCTGGTGAGTACATCTACAGGGATTAGACAAAAAACCCCAAACAAACAAGCAAAGAGAGAGGAGAAAGGAGTAGCAGCAGTAGGCAATCGTACAGTCAGAATTACAAGTGGTAAGGGAGCAGGCGGAGTCTGACCCCGTTAGCCGAGATGCAGCATTGGGCAACTGCAGCTCACTGCCTCTCATCCTGCCCAGGATCATTGCTCTGGTCCAGTCTGATGAACTGGAAATGCAGCAGTCAAACAGCTCATCTTGACCAAAGCACCTGCACTGAACAAATAGGTGAACACCCCAAACAGCCTGAAACCCATGCCAGTAGCCTAAAGTTCAGAAGATGTAAAACTAATGCTCCTACTACTAAACCCGCACACATTAAGGGGTTTGGGGCAGGAAAAAGGGGTCTCTTGGGGTTCTTGGTTTTGGTGAGTTTTTTTGTTGGTTTTTTGTTTTCTTTTTCTGGGATTAAAAAAATTGGAAGATGATATTCTGAATTTTGATTTTTTAAAAAAATTTCATTTGATTTTAAAAAGGTTTGTTGCAGCAATATGTAAGCATAAAAATTCACAAGTTTTTTAGAACTCCTCCCCATTGTGGCACAGATTTCTCCTTATATTTATCCCTATTTGTATCATAAACAGGTTTTGGATTTTGTCTGTTGTAGGACTCTTGGTATAATCACTCAAAGAATCATTTTCAGAGGCCTGAAAATGAAGTCATTGAGACCAATCATCCTCTCAATGACATCTACATTCACATTCAGTTCCTGGAGATGGATCTGTGATAGAATTTGTTTTGATCAAAATTAGTATTTTTTTTAATATTCTGAAGTGGCATAATTTAAAAGTAGCCTCTTTCTTCCTTTTGAGAAACTAAACATCCCTATTCTTAAGGAGCAATCATTATAAATTGGTTCTTTCAAAACCATGATGCTAAGTCCGGTAATCAATAATAGACTGCAAGTGAATTAATGGGCACCATGTAATCATTAGGGATGAAACAGCCTCTGAATCTGGAAAACTGAATTTTCTCTCAAATATATAAACACAGAGATTTTTATATGTGGTGTTTCTGTCTACCCCCAATATACATGAAGTTTTCCTTTGAGGGATTTAGGGAGATAAATATCAGCAGAAACCTGAATCTTCTCTTTGTTACGTAAAGTATTCCTTAATTGATATATAAAAGTATGCACAGAGTATTACCATACGACAGTAAGGTACAGGTAAAGTGATAAATCTCAAAGGACTGCTGCATCATGTCAGATTTAAAGCTGCCCTGGATCGGGGTGTAACTTTTTCTAAAATATGAATATTGCTACAGGGAGCTTCTAACTCTATGCTGCCTCAGAAATATTGTTCAAGTTTTGTTTCAATATTTAATGAGTTCTCTATGATATTTCAAAAGAATGACTAGAAAGAGACCATTACAGAAGTACTCTTTTATGGGTGACATGAAAGGGATATGGATAGTTAAATTAACAGTTAATCAGGGCTTCTGAGAGAACTCAACTAATGCATTTATCATTAACTTTACAAACATGTTCTTGCAAATCAAGTAGGTTTTTTTCTTTTCTCTTTTAAAATACGATTTTAGTACATTTTTGCATTCATCAAAGCAAAAGATTCATGATACTTTTCAAGAACACTTATACCATGAAAAGAGAAACTAGCCCTTGATTCTTTTCTTTTTCTGAGAGGAATCTCCCTATTATTGTCGATTTATTATTATGTAATTTTAAAAAATATTTTCTGCTGCTAAATTAAAAGAAATAATTTCTATCTTCCTAGATATAATCTAGGACTGCATTTGGAGGTACTGTAAAGTGACAGCATAGAAGTAGCTAATGCAGGAATGAATCATCTATTAATGGATTTTATATACTAGGTAAAAACCAGATTCTGGTTCTTCTGTCCTTCTTGGGGAAATCTATCAGAGATCAAAAGAGGTTTTGTCAGACCATATCTCAAAAAGAAAACCACACTAGGAGAGAAGTCCTTCAAAACCTGCCACATGATGAAAACAGACTTCTGATACTTCAAATCCCATTACTAATTTACAAAGAGGAGACAAATCCATACTGCTGAAGTGCACTTGAGGAATGCTTTCTGATGCATTGCTAAGGGTCTGGGAGATTAACCGTGTGCTTCTTATTTTGAAGAATGCAATTTCTCCACACATTTTTGTGGGTGCATAAAATTTCTGATAGTGTTAGCCACAAACACTTCTTTAAAAACAGAAAAGGCATGCTTTGTTTCGAAATAAAGAACTCAGTTGGATTAAAAAACCCAAGCCCTTATATTTGTCTTATTCTTTTAAATGTTACACAAAAATACAAAATAACTAACATATCAAAATGCACACAACTGCACTTTCTATAAATCTGAATAAATTTATATAAACTAGCTATTTAAAAAGAGCACCAAGAAGTTTGACTTGTGTAGTGTACAGAATTTTAATTCTCTGATTATCATTAATCTATGTAGTTCTACAGAAGTTCATGGTGTTTCAGCAAAATGTATTATGAAAAGGTATTCAAGGAATGGTATCAGGGAATGATTAGAATAGAAAATTCTAAAAGTTAAATATTTCTAAGATGACTAGCTGTGACATAAAAGTCCAAAATCCAGCATGGAGGGTAAATGCTCCAAAAGTTTTTGTTTAGAAAATATTTTCTTTATAGAAAATACATAAATATGTATTTGAAGAATCTCTCATAAAGCATTTTGCACCACAGAAAGTCTCTCTGCCATTGCTATAAGGAGTAGGTGAATCTTTAGCCTTTCAGAGCTTTGTGTTAAGTTACCCCAAAGGGATCTACATGGACGACTCCACGTATTACCTTAAGTAGATAAAAAAAGGTGTTTCCCATTTTTCAAGACAAGATAAATCAAAAAGTTAATTAAAACATGCTATCTTCCACATCAAGAATCTACATTGGTTTAGGAATTAGGCAAACAAACAAACAAACCACCCACAACTCACCTGCCCAATTCCCCCTTCTGCCTTCTCCATTTTCTTATTTTATGTAATAATTCTGCTCTAACTTTGAGCTGAGTAGCCTCTAGTCTGATTACCAGCACACAGAAATTAAGGTTTGTAAGATGTAGAACATGCCTTTATTGTCTCTGATTTATTTTCTCTCTGCTTCCAAAATGTGCAAAGAAGCTCTCAGAGATTGAACTAAAGAAGTTACTCACTGGATTATGTGCAATCAATATACATTATATTATATTAATTAAATTAATTATATTATTAAATGCAGGCAATATATGATGGACTATTTTTTCATATATTCCTTAGAATTTCAGATCCATTCATTATATATTTATTCATATTTATGCACTGTGTATTTTACTACAATTCAATACTGTTGTTTCAAACAATCCAAGAAACCCCAGGAAGTCACCAGTCTCTGAGAAACAGTCTCATTTTGACATTTCTCTCCCGATTTCTCAGCTTCTATAGAAAGATCACTCCACAGGGAAATAACAGTCAAAAACGCCTTAAAATAAACATCTTAAAAAGAAGAAAAACAATTTTATTATATCTAAAATGAAGGAACAAAGTTTTGCTGAACATGCAACAAAATTCTTGAAAAAGCAAGCAATGATAAAAAGAGATGAGATACTGTGAAATCATAAGGTAACAGATCTGTTTTCTTACCATTTCCAGAGTGTACATGTTCCCTGTATATCAAAGAAAAAAAAAAGAGAGGGGGAAAAAAAAAAAAAGAAAGACACCCTTCTACAATAATAACTGTGATTTTATATTCCCTCTAAGTGTGGTCCATATTTTGGATAAAAAGCCTGTTATTGGAGTCAAACAGCTTTTAGCAGCTGGAGCGTGTAACTCATTCTGAACACACCCGGCTGCTTCAAAGAGGGGGAAATGCTAACTTCTATATCAGTAATTTGCAGTAATAGAAAGCTGTTACTAAATCAATGTCTCATCTGGAAAATAAACGTTTCCACTTCACCTTTCACTTAAGCTAGTGGCAAGAGGCTATTATCCTGTGACTTTCTATTAGACCAGCACAGTGTCAGACACCCATGTACAGCAAACACTGTCTAAGAGACTAGACACTATTTGTTAAGCTTGTTCTCAACCCCCCCCTCCAAAAAAAAAGAAAATCCAAAAATGAAACAAACAAACAAATAAAAATCCCCAAACCAACAGCCAAAAAACAGTGCACAGAGGGTTTTTTGCTGGTGACCAAGATTTTTACCACAGTCAGTCTTGGAACCTGTCAGCCTGGTAATCCCCAGGTAACTCAATATCCAATTTGTTGGAGACAATATGGATGCCTTCTGCATTACCAAAATTCTTAACCAAGTAATTAATTCCTGCATTACAAATATTTAATCTAAGAAAAGATGCTACTTAATGTCAAAAATGCTTATTTCATAGCAGGTTTTCACAAGATAAGGGACATAAACAAAAGATGGGCAGTGACTCCTTAACATCATGGAACCTCTTGAGGGCAGACGTAATTGAGATTCACATTTCTCAAGGACTACTAGAAACAGTTAAGCTTAAAAAAAAAAAAGAAAAACAACTCAATAAAATGTGAAAAACTTTCCCATTTCTAAAGTCAACCATTCG
The DNA here is from genome assembly GCA_013397115.1 of Edolisoma coerulescens. Classification (NCBI taxonomy): domain Eukaryota; kingdom Metazoa; phylum Chordata; class Aves; order Passeriformes; family Campephagidae; genus Edolisoma; species Edolisoma coerulescens. The sequence goes on along the minus strand of VWZW01006010.1, from coordinate 335,474 downwards.
TTTTTCCATTTTTTCCTTTTTTCAAGACTATTTTTCAGAACACAGAGAACAAACTGAACTGAGCACAAGTACATACAGAGAGTGGATAAGAGAAAAAAAAATACATTATAGATGATGAAATTATAAATATGTCACAAACAGGCAGTCTTACAACTCAATCAAATGCCCTGTCTTTAAGTTAAGAATTACAATATTTTTTTGGAAGTTATTATCTAAAGAACAAAAGCATGACAGGTCCCATCAAAAGCCAGAGCTCCAATTCATTAAACTTGACAACATTGTAAAAACTAAGTGATACATACCACAACTTTTTTCACTGGCAAACACATTTACTCAAGAATCTGGGCAAACTCTGTTTCATTCTCAAACATCATACCATTTTCTCTGCATGTGAGCAAAAAATATTTATCATTTCAGATACAAACCCTATGATTAAGATCAAACTAACAACCATCTACATTTGTTGACCTAACAATACATGTTGCAACTATCCAGACTATATGTCAAAACATAGTTTTCACATTGCATTAAGATTTACATAGCATAAACATCCTGGTTAAGTCACATACATTTCTCATGCTGGTGACATTTTTCTGCAGGAAATCAAATTTAAGGTCAATAAAGAATTAATTAGGCAGGGACACTATCTCTGGGCTGATTTTTTCTAGATACAGAGCAGGCATGAGATCTCATTTATTCACTGTCCATGCTATTACATTCAAGCTAGAACCAATGGAATCTCCAGGACACAATTCCTTCTCACATGTAAGTTGAGAACAGGAAATCACTTTATTTCCCTATTGTTTTGCTATCAAAAGGCATCCCAAACTCAACACAATGTGTAATTTTAACACTAATTTAGGATGTTTAATTTTATTTTTCCTGTAATTTTAACTAATAATGTGACTGTCTTAAAGCTCTCATAATATTCATATTTCTATATATTCATAGGTAAAGTAGTTAATACATTTATATAGTAAAAAAATACTAGCACCCTTTTGTTATTATTCGGATGCTTCAGGTATAATACTAGTCCAAATAAAATCAGTACACTGATTCCAAAAAGCTAAAGGGAATTTGAGGTAATTAGAAATCTCACTGTATCTACATCTTTAGGTTTCCTTACAAAATCAGATTTAGTGTTATATCCAGGTTGAGAACATGAGAAGATTAACTATTACCTTGGCCTGCAATTACTGCTGAACTAAGTCCTGTCAAAATGCAAAATCAGATCAAGCCAGATACTATCTAAGAAGGTGAAGCAACATGTCACTTGACTAGACAGCAGAAAAATCAGTAAAGATACGCTAGATATCTTGCAAGATATGCAACAATCTGAGAGATTTAGTGAGCCTTTGCAAATTAGGAACAAAACCAATGGTATTTGATTTCCAGGATGTTGTCCAAGGGGTTGAGTACTTCTATTTGGATTCAACTAAATGACGCTGAAGCAATGTACAAAGTACGTATTTGGTATGTCCAGGCTGACTGCACTGAAATTTCTGTCAGATTCATAGTAAAATGCAGATTCCTGAGATTTTTTATTCTAAATAAAGCAAAATAACAGCCCAAACAACTAAGCCTCCTTTCATCCCTGGAAGAAAAATTACTAGGAAATACTAAATAAAACATCTCTTGGCACCACCCTCCCAGATCAGTAGCTGCTCTGTTACACTCTTCTTACACCATTTATTTTCTCTTGTCCCAAGTTGTTTTTAACTGCAAACAAGGGTCATATAACCCTATTCGGTCATTCCTAAAAAGGAATGTAAGTACTGTTCTTCCATAAAGAACCATAGGAATATAAACAGTATCATAGAATCATAAAGTCACAGAATAGTTTGGGTTAGAAGGGATATTACAGACTATTTAGTTCCAACCCCCATGCCATGGGCAGGCACCTCATCTGAAAACATCTGTAACAGGCGGTGTTGCTACCAAAATCTTCCATCCTGCTCTGTACAAGCAAAACAGAACACACCTACTGGCATTACCATCTCTTTGGACCTCCAAAGCTAACCAGCAAACTCCAGGCTTCTCTGCAAACAAGTTCACATGGTAAACTATGAGGGCTTGAATTGAAAGGCTCTAAAGGCGGAATTACCTTTTAGCATTCCCAGTCTCTATTTCTTCTTCGTCTTTACCAAGCCCTATGTGACTTTTTTGCTTTTTAATTTGTTTTGAGTCATGTCGTCAGCTTGTTTTGGAAGACTTTGTAATTTAAGATTTCATTATTGTCTTTCCTTCAGCTCTGAACAGTCTGTCACTTGCCATACCCATCATGCTGAGCTACCCAAGCCTGCTTTTAATTTTCAGCTGCCAACTGAGAAGGCCAAGGTCTAGATTTTTTTCCCCCTCTTTCCTACTCTTTTCCTAGTCAGCAACTATTTATTGGTTTTCAACAACAAACAGTAAGGTGCTGAGCTAAATGGGCCTGAGTGACCTAAAATACTACGAAAATAAATGGATACCAAGGACATAGAGCCTTTCACAGGAACAGACCAAAAGGTTAAAAAATGTAAATAGCTTACCATGAAATACTTCTACAGACTGAAGAGTTATACAGATAATTGCTTTAAAAAGTGGTGCGTGTAACTGCAAGACCAAAAATAATTTAAATAAATATCTTGTTACCTGAAAGTTGACTTGCAACAAGATGTGTGACCATGTCAGAAGTAACTAATTTTATCACTTTGATTAATGGAAAAGCCCTGGTCTAATTTTACAACAGATGCTTAGGCTAAATGTTTTTGTTGAAAAATTGAATATTTACTTGAAGGAGGTCTGACAGGCTCCAATGGCAAGTGCAGGTAATGGTCTCAATGAAATGTCCTGGGTGAACTTGGAGGTCCTGCTAAGAAATAGGTCCTTCAAGCAGAAATGTACATTAAAACAGACAATGCTTACTCAATTTCATTCAACTAACCCAGAATTCAGTGCAAATCCACATAAACATATCCACTGGGTAATGTTCAGGGTTTTGTCCCAATACATTTTTTCCATTGAAAATTATCCTAATAAGATAAAAATGAATATTCTTTGTGTAGAAAATGGCAGAAATTAATGTTGTTTTTAAATAGTTGATATCTACTTTCAAATATCTATAGTATGTAAAATAACCAACTACTAAAGAAATATGAAAGAGACAGCATGAAGGAAGAGGGCACTCGAGGGGGAAAGGACACATTGAAGACAGGATGCCAAGGACGCAAGATGTCTTTTATCTTAAGCAGAAGTACAGCAAAAGTTCTTTATTTTCCAACAGGCATATGAAGAACTGCTACAGATGCAATTTGAGAAAATAGGAAAATCCAGTATGCAATAAAGTGAGTCTGTAGTAACAAATAAATAGTAGTCATATCCTTAAATTATATTCTGTATGTTGTTACAACCTTTCAAGGCTGCAAATTTTGGACATATCCACAAAAAGCCACTCTCTAAATATATTCAAACCCACATATAACTACGTAATATTTTTTTTCCTAGCCTTTCCTTCTCGTTACCTGTCTTCCTCACTTTAAAACTGAATGTACTGTTTGTGAAGATGATACTTCTTTAAAAATAGTAATAACTACAGTGCTGGATAATGCACATGCTAAAATTATAGTATAGAAGATATATTTCAATCCATTAATCTACTCAGGATTTTACAAGCAGTTTCATGGTAATCAACAATGATAAATTTATCAATATGGATATTTCCAATAGTATCCAGATTCATTACCTTTCTTTTTAATAGATCATCTATCATTGTCAGTATTTTGCAGAATAAAATACTTTGAATCCTAACTTTTCTATCCTGTCCACCAAAAATTTAAAAACTTTCTTTCACTTTCTTCTGAAAGAATCAAATCAATGAAGTATTTTTAGAGTGTAGATTTATAAGGATTCATCATGTAAGTCTTGCAAAGTGCAATAACACAGGGATAAAATTTTTAACCAGTAGAGGTTAAAAAAATAATAAGTCAGAGCTAGGCTGCCATAAACACAGCAAAATTCACAGTTGTGTTTTTACAGGCTGGAAATACAAGACATTCTGAAATATGAGGACCAATTATTAAATAATTAGTTTTACAAAAACCAAATTTCTTTTGCAATATTGCAAAGCTGAAAGCTAGATTTCTTTCCAGGGGGAAATCTTTCAGAACTCTGTTGATAAGAAGCATATTAGACCTCTTAGATATTACAACCAAGACCAAACAACAAGACAGTTTTAAAAATTTAATGAGTAGAGGGATGGTTCCATACAAAACATTTCACAAAGCCCAAGTGAAAAGAATGACAGTCTGCAGATATTTTATTTCAATTCCTCATAATTTGTGTGGGTCCAGTAAATAATAAACAAACTCTTGTTATTCTTGTGTCTTATTTTTGTGTCATAGAAGACATGCCTGTATGCATCAGGCACTTGTTCTTGGCAGTATATGTTAGTTATTTTCCCCAGTTTATATTATATTACTGGCTTTAAATCAGCTTGTCCTCATCTTTAAGGACTTGCATAAGTCTGTGCTTTGCACGTCCCCTTTCAGCCCAGACAACACCACCAGATGTCAAAGGGGCACAGAGGTGGAGGCAGAAGTCACCTGCACGGTCACTTTGGCTCTGCACAGGGTCACAGAGGGTGTCACCTGCACAGCTCAGAGCAGAGCTGGCAGCTTGTGTCAGACCAGAGGCAGAAGGAAAAGGGGATAGGCCATAGTTTCCCGTCCCTTCTCCTCTCCTTCCTCTTTCCTCACTCTAGATCTCAACACACTGAACTGAAAGGAACAACTGAGAACAAAATAAGGGAAACTTGTTTGAGGCGAGGAGATAAAAGAATTGACAGATTCTCAGGACAACCAAGGAATATTCCAAACCTCTCACGCTTCCATTTAAAGTAGGTTTTAAAGTCCTTTAGACAGAACATCTTTAATTGTTTTCACACGATTCACACAAATTGTTATTTTCTTGTTAGATATAAATTACTTTAAGCAATTTAGCACTTTTTTTTCGAGTATTCAACTTAAATCATCATCATATCTACTTGTTTAACAAACTGAAACACACCTAAATATTTACTGGTGAACATTAAAATTGTCTTATGTTTTTAATATGTCGAATAATGAAGATCGACTGATATTGGGTGTTCTGCTTAGCAGTCTGTATTGTAGAAATACAAAAGGCCACCATTAGCTATTTTTACCATAAAAGCAGTGCCAATCTTACTGCAGAGCCAACTTTTCCCTCTTGGTATAAGAGGGCTCAATACTAATTGCTATTCCAAGCTATGCATAAGAGAGAAAATACAGCAAAAGAAATGGAAAGGGATCAGAGGAGCAGCAGCAATCATCTGTTCTCCAAAACAGATTTTGGCAGCATGTACAGCTTAAACATTTATTACTCAGTCAAGCAGCCTAACAGACACTGGAATCTCAGGACCTGCTACAAAGTCCAAGGTGATTCTGGATGCACACCACATGGCTGGTCAAGAAATCCACAGTGAGAGGCAGCTACGCTGAATGCTAATGACAATCAGCATTCCATTATTAGAAAAGCATTTTTCACACTTTTTTTTTTTCTTTAAACTATGCAAATTAGTGTTATACAGTTTGGGAAAAGAAAGTAAATAGGAACAAAAAGCTGTTTTGGCATCTTTCTGTTTCAACTCCAGAGTTTTCAAAATCAAAGGGAAGGAAAATCTCCTAATTGTATGATACTCTATTTTGTTGAAGCCACACCACAAAGACCAGCTTAACCAGGTATCTGGAATCTGGCTTCTGGTATGGCTTTTCACAGTTCACCGTGATATTAAGAATTCTAAACAAGTAGGAGGTCATATCCTTTGAGTATTTAAGAAGACTGTATCATGTCAGAGGTCTATGCCGATGAAATCCTGGTTATAAGAACAGAAAAGACATAATATAGAAAATTTGGTAGTTAATGGTGCCCAATAAGGTCACTGTAAAAAAAGCCCACAGCCATGGGTTAGGGCCATGCCTAACACCTTTGTTGTTTTATTGAAAACCCAAACTCAATATTTTTGGGTTTTCTTCTTTTTTAAAAAGAGCATGAACAATATCAACAGCAAAAAGGAAATAAATTAACCATTTCCGGGACTTAAACAATAAAAATAATTCTTGATATATTTTATTCCATTTAAAAAGAAATTAGTGTTAACATACAAAAATGTGATTTGGTTTCATGGAATGTGTTTTTCATGGGGAATTCTGTGTCAGTACAACACCCTGACATAGTCATGTTTTAGCAATATAGGGGTTCTTTTTTAATTAAATATATCTTTAAATATTTATGCAATAAATTTAAAGTAGGCTGGAAAACAGATTTTTAAAAAGTTATCAATTCGAAGCTAAATTTCTGTATCTGACAAATACAAATTGAGTAGATCAGGAGACAGACCTATTCAGTGCATTTCTGTAATGAAGTAGAGATGGTAACCATGAAGTTTGGGATTCTCTGGAAGCATGATTAAAACAGAAACAGAGAAAACTAGGATGTCTGCATGGGTACAGACATGCAGTGTTAACATGCTTACCCATAAAATAAAGTTGGCAGTGGAAATATAAATATTGTTTCTGCCAAAATCAGATCTATAGCAAAATAAAACTATTCTGAAGTAAATATAGCACCTGGTAAGAGAAGATCACCACAACAATACGAAGAAAATTTCTTTCCAAAGGATCATAAAGTAAACCCTATAACTTCTTTTCATCCCTGTAACAAATTACTGTATAGGATAAAAGGCTTCACCAAGATAAAGAGAAAATTCTCATCATGAATTGCTAGTGAGTTGTGACTGTTTGCTTGAATTTAGTATTTAATTTCCCCAGGTTAAATGATTAGAATAGATGTAAAATATTTAAAATATAGCTCTAAGCTGTAAAAGTACTCAAAATGATAGCTGAGAAAATTCTTCAACACAAAATAACAAATAGAAATATAAAACTTACCTGTTCTTTCCAAGTTGAGACAAATAACAAAGCCTAGTACAATTCCAATACTAGCCCAAATATTTTGGATGTAATGTATTATATTATATAAGTTCCTCCTAATGTCTCTAGATAAAAACTTATATTTTAAAAAGATTTAAAAAAAAATTATTCCAGTAAAAAAATTGAGTGTCAAGTATCAAGAATCTCATGATGCCATCTTTCACTCAGCTCTCACACTAATACATAAAAATAAATGAAGTCAATCATATTGATTGTAAATAGCTAACCCTTGATTCATTTCAAATAAATGTTTTTCAGTTCTGAGGTAAAATGTTTCAGAAAACCCACTTTCAGTAGAAATTTGTGTTTAGACAACTGCATCTCTATGAAAGCCTAGGGTATTTAGGTTCTAAATTTATTTCTGAAAATAAAAATTTTTCTTTCTTATTTTGCAGAAACATCTTAAAATTCTATTCAAACATCTTAAGGTAAGACAACCAAGTCTAGAAGAGTACCTGGAATTATAACAGAAGCATGTTTTATTTCAGGTTTACCACTATTCCTTTTCCCATTAAGAACCTTATGTCACTTTAAACAGTTAGTTAGTCTTGGATAAACTGTCCAGGCCAAAATGGATTCTCAAATATTCAGCTTGAGAGTATGGTATTGTATTATTCTTGTGATGCATCATTATTAAGCAGATTGCTTTAAATCTGCATTGATAATTCCTTACTATACCTGTATTTTCAAAATAGCATGTACCTAATCAATTTAGTCTTTCAAGGAGGAAAAAAATTACCCTTGGCTACAAAAGTCTTTCCATATTTTACCTTATCTTAAATTTTGATAGCTTTAGAGAGAAGCCATGATCAACTTGATGTCAAGTGAATATGCTACACCATCCATCGAATTAAACTAATGGTACTAATCCCAGCACCAAAATATAAGTACCTCCTTGTGATGGAGGATACTGTTCAAGTTGCTTGGCCTTCTTGATTGTGACAGAAACAAGCATTTTCATCAAGATAGAAAAACTATTTCTTTTTGCTGCTTTTCTAAATAAGAATGTAATTTAGAGAGCTTTAGCAAGCTACTTGGGGGGAAAAAAAACCCAACTGTAATTGTCAGAGCATAAAAAGCAATACTGACCCTAGAGTTCTTTACTTAAGCTTCTGCATCAGTATTTTCCTTCCAGGTTTAACGTTGAACCAACCAGGCAGTACTTAGGGACGTAGCTGCAACTAACATTTGCTTTATAGTTACCCCAAGCCATCGTCTTTGGTATTTAAAACAGGCTGACACTGAAATTCATTTAAAGGTCTACTTCACTCATTACATGTTTTCGTAAATAACTCACTGATCAAAATAACAGAGAATACAAAAAAAAAAAAAGTAAGAAATTACAGTAATCTCACATGCCATCTGCACCATACACATATAGTATCTATTTCCAAATATAAAGGTGTGAACGCACACAAAATCAGAGACTTGAAACAATCGTTTTTCAATCTCCGATGTAGGAAACCTGCACTATTCTTTTATCCCTTACAATAAACCAGGAGAAAAATAGTTCTGAATAGCTACAGTTTTTCAGCTATCACAAAAAATATATCAAGAGCACTAATCTTAAAATATGATGGACCAATTAATTTAAGTAATAAAAGTGTCCTGCCTGTCTGTAACTGCTATTTAAACTAAATACAAAAAAGCACACAAACTTTTTATTGTGTCTTTAGATATTTAAGGAATGTGGATACAGAGTGCCAAAATATATACACAACACTTCATTAATATCTGGATTCCTTAATAAAACTTATTTATTATCCACACTTAAGACCTTCAATGAATAAATGATAACACTTTTTCCTAGTTTATTTGAATTTGAGAGGGGTTTTTTTGGAGGAATATTGTCACTGTCATGGTTTCATTTCCCATTATTTCTAATGTTTTTATTCACAGAATCATAGAATGGACCGGGTTGGAAGGGACCTTGAAGATTGTCTAGCTTCAACACCCCCGCCATGTGCAGGAACATCTTCCACTAGACTGATGTTCCCAAAGAATATTTTTTTTTCTTTCAAGCTCTTAGCCTAAGATACACAAGATAAACAGAAACTGTACAACATTTTAAAAATTCATCAAGGAAATAATATTCTGGTCAAGATAAAAATCACTGTAGCATCGAACTCGAATTTTTTGAAAGATTTCTAAAAATTTTTATTGCCCTTGAGTGATATACTGGAGTACTATGATATCAAAATACTTTATCAATAACTGGTTATTTACATATATGATGCACTAATAGAAAGGCAAAATTTATGTCCACTGCCAAACTTGCTGTCAAATAATATATAACAAACACAAGACTTTAAACAGCAGAAAAATTTTGATTACCATGAAAGGGGAGTATGAAGAAACACCATTTATATTTTATGATTACTAAGGTATATGAACCATCAATTAATTGTAACTCAATATTTATGCCTGATTTAATGGCTCCAGAGCAGGGAAGCCCTTTTTTCTTGCTGGTTGCTGCCCAAATGTATTCAAAGTTATGTTATGCTCACAACACATTACTTTCAACCCAACACTTTAATCAACTCTTCCATGCTAATCAAGTAGTGCCAAGTGCAAGCAGCATTTCCATTTCTGATTTAAAGGGAATAAAGCAGGAATAGCCACACAGAAAAAAGCAAACCTGGTTTGTGTGAGTTGCCTAACACCTCACCTCAGACCATAACACCAGTACAGACATACACCTAGAGGGATCACTGCAGCAGATGGAGAGAGAGAGGATCTCAGACAGGGAGGGAATGTGGTGGTATCCACTGGGAAGATTAACCTCGCTTTCCTTGTGCCAGGGATTTCCTCTCACTTCTGGCCTGCAGTTCCTATATTCTGCTTAGGGATAAGCAGTGTAAAGTTTTAATGAGGGTTTAGAAGTAAGACTCCAGCTATTACTAATAGGAGATACATGACTAATTCCCAGTGCATGTGGTAGAAAGAGGACCTGAGGGTCTGTTCTGTTTTCAGCTGCAGATTGATTTTATTTCAAAACTTAAATGAGCCTCTTGAAAAATACTGAATTAAAAGCCTGATTTTGGTCTATTTTATTGGGATTGCCCTCCCTCTCCAATCCTCAGAAACAGGCAAGTATATTAACTCCCTAGACTTTCTCCTGTCTCTGCACAGGTTTTGACACCAAATCCAGGGAAAAAAAAATAAAAAAAACAACCAACTTTCATAATATTTCTTTCTACAGTCAAATAAATCACAAAGTAGTGGCCTGGATGCAGTAAATGGATATTTTTTAGTGATGTGTCATATATTTTTATAGTGAAATACAAGAAACTACTTCACAAGAAGCTCATCACTGCAATTCAAACTATGCATATCACCATATATGTAGGAAGAGAAAGGATATTGTTTTATAGAACACACTAGATATCAAGTTTAAAAAGGTTGTGCACCATTACAGAATTACTAGACAAAACAGTTTCCCATTTTCAAAAATCTAAGTGGGCAGAAATTCATTTTTTATTCAATTTTAAAAATCATAAATAATCATAAATAAAAACTATAATAAAAATGAAACCTAGATAGGAAAGATTTTAATGGACAACATATTGATTATCTTAAAGGACTTTTCCAACCTTAACGATTCTGTGATTCTATGGTTAAGAGTCAAATTCCCAGTTTCATACAGAAAATAATTAATTAACATGAAAAAGCTGTGATTGACAGGTCCAAGTGAAAATTCAGATCACATGTGGCTCTAACAGTAATTGTCCCTCTCCCCCAGAGACAACAATCTGCTGCTGTAAGAGGCAAGAGAAGTGAAAAGCAATCTCAAGGAGGAATAGGCAAGTCAAATATCTAGTCATTGAAAACTGTTCTGTGTGATCCAAAGGGCAGTTCTTTTTCTCTCTTGGCATCCTGCAAAGCATATACAATAAAGGAGAAAAAATGAAATCTGCTTGCCAAGGTGTAATTCAGTCCAAAAAATTGGCTTTCCAGCAAAACTTGTGAACTGTGTCTCATCCACTGTTTCTCAGAAGGATTCGTTGTAATGCTTGTGTTGCAAATGCTCCCTAGCAGATTGGGATTTAGACAAGGAGGAGCAGATACTATTTTCAAATGTACAGCTGCTCCCTGTTATAGTGGACACTGAAACCTCTACCAAGACATGACAGGTTAGCTCCCATGAACAGGCAGAAAAATGATAACAGTGTTTAAGATATGTTATCAGTCTTTCTAGGGTTATAAAAATTGCCTGTAGATCATAATGTGAAAAGAACAACACTAAATTCTATTTTGGGAAATCTGTTGGTGAATGAATACCTCACAATTGCTCACTGTATTTCAGATGACACATGAACTTTGTAACTGTAAAATAAAACATGGTGAACAATTTGTGTTTATTGATATGAAATCTGTCACTTTTAGGTATTCTCAAGCTGTTATCCCTGAAAATTCCATCTGTAACCAAAAGTTACCCAGACACACAAAAACATGATTTTTCTGACATAGAATTACAGACTTCCTGGTATTTTTTTAGGCTTCCACTTCTCTGGTAATTAATATAAAGCCAGATGCAAAGAATCACAAACCATCCATATCGTACATGCAGTTACCTCTGTCCAGAAATGTACATTTCTGTCTGTTATTATAATTTTATTAGATACTAAAGTTTTACCTTTCCTATGGAAATCATAATCTGTCTTCTTTTTCAGGTTTATGGCCTGTACAGTAATATTACATAGTATGTATTTTTAAGGAACATTTGTCCTTAGGAATTCCATTTAAAATGTTAAATTCAACACAACAAGAAAACATTTTATGTACTGCTATGATGACAATCAAAGTTCACACAGTGTTTACAAATATCCTAATAATTGGAGACAAGTTTTTTCAACATTTTAACAGTGAATATCAATTCTCTTCAAAAAAAGCAAAGGAAATGGCCTGTCACTTCTCTGTAATCCTGCAATTAAGGTGCACTTTAGCACTTATTAAAGCCAGAATCCCAGAATAATCCTCTAGGTCTGTCAGTCAAGCTCACCATATAAGAATATGAGCCACTATGATTCTTTCCCCCATCATACTGACATTTCCATTTTCATCCCTGTGCCATTTGCAGAAGCTGCACGCAACTGTGGCCATGAATTTTAAAAAGCTCAGGTCACACTAGGGTCTCTTTCCTCTTGATGAGACTTTAACAGAGGAAAAAGACTGCATACTTGAAATTAGGACCCTAAATAAAAAAAATTGAAAACTTAAAAATAGAAATCCTATTTAATTTTTCTTCCCGCCTTTTAAAAAATATGCAGCCTTTTGAATGCTGAAATGTCTTTTTATTGTATAAAGATTTTTGCTTGATGATGAGCACAGGGATTAATTTTCATCTTGATATATAAATACTTAATTTTGAAATACAGTTAAAGACTCCACATTAGTATATGCATATATGTATTATTTTTTCATAGTTTAGAAAGACTTTATGTAAATTCTCTGTTAAAGTCTGTTTCTGCAATTCTAGAAATGCACTGGATGCAATATTGGTACTACCAGCTCACACAGCATGTTATTTCCCTGAATTGTACCTGGTTTTTGGAATACTCAGAAATGTTTTCAGAACTCATCTCTGCCTGAGGCCAAACAGTGTGTAAAGAAGAGCTGTCAAGAATTGTTTGTATTAAATGTAAACAGCACGGAGAAAGAATGGATCAGAAAATCAGAATATGTAAGAGTTTTGTTTCACCTCCAGTTACATTTGTGAACTCAGATCCAATCCTAATGAATCTCTTTAACTGAGGCACCTACCAATTCATAAATGAATCATATCTCTAATACAACACATCTCTGAAGTAGCACTGAAAGAAGTAAAAGTGACAATAACAGCAAACATGTACTAAAAATGGAGACAAAAATTGTTTTAAGAATGGGACACAAAAAATGAGCTTACTATTAAAATATAAAATCATTTTGTTCACATACTACTTACAGCCTTCATAAATATCTGTTGGTATGTGGACTGCTGCGTGTTGGTAAGACGTTTGCCGTCGGAAAACAGGATCATCTTCAAATACTGGTCTGATTCTCTGGCTGCCAGATTCAGTTTCATTCTTTTCAGGCTTTTTAAAGAAAAACATGTAAAGGGCAAAATATTACAAAGTGTGCTAAAAACAGTGCCACTCACATTTGCTCTTTTTACATAAAAAATCATAGCTTTACTTTCATTGCTGACATTTTGCATTTGTGTATAGACACAATTAGTTGCTCCAGGTCAAGGAATATTTGTGTATAGTTTGCTTTTGAGTTATTCAATGCAATTCAGTGAAATGAAGACCCGCAAAAGAAAAATAAGAGCCTAACACCTTACAGACCTAAATTTCATAACTGCATGGAATTTTTACACCCATAACACAAGGCAAATAAATTACGTTTTATTATGTGTAATAATTTGTGCCAAATCTTAAATATAATTTTTTTTCCTTCTGCAGATTATATAGCAAATCACGATCTAAAAATGATACCACCCATATACATTTCATAAACAGATTTTTCAGAAACTGTGGAATACATCCAGACAAAGCAAGGAAATTAAGCCTCCTTACAACTTCTGATTGAATCAGGTTTTGTTCACTGGTTTATTTTAAGCATGTCGCAGTGAAATCTCATGTGCTGGCTACATCTGCCCACAGGGAAAGGACCCCAAACACTCAGGTGCTCACCACCACCTGTCTGCCTTTGTTTCCCATCCTCTCACCTGTCTGCACCCTGATACACATTTCTTCATTCCTTCCAATTCACTCAATCAATTTGTACTGGTTCTTACACATTTTGAAAAGCAGAGACTTTTTCTAACTCAGCTACAAAAACTTCATGAAGTATGGAACCAAGGAGGTAGTGAAGGCCAAAGAGGAGATGGGACTGTCTTCACCTGTCTCAGCTGCAGCTGGAACAGGAGGCCACATGGCATGGGTCAACTGCCACTTAAAGCCATAATATGGCAACTGTAATACTGAATGATTACTCAGGCCGGCAATTGTAGGCCATTATAAGGATATTTTTAATACTATAGAGTCATCAGTTTTTGAAAATGTGCCATGCTTGATAAATAGTGCTGACAATGAAGCACCTGCTGGTCAGTCAGGCATGTGTGTGCTGAGGCCATTCTGTTTATTATCCTCTGTCAAAGTAAAGACAGAAAAATTGTAGCTTACCCTCAATGTCATGTAATGAATCTGCCTGTGTTTTCTCATCTGCTTCATCGCAAGGTTACAGACAAATGTTATACTAAGTATAGGTTCAAATGTTGCCTGAGGTGAGCAGCAATCATGGGTGGGTTTTAAAGAACTTGTTTCTTTTGGAAACAAAAAGGGCAGAACTTATCTAACCAGTGACAGCCACCAATTTCAACAACCCAGCAGTGTTGTGCTCATCACTGCAGGCAGCCTTCATAGCCAATGAGGAGAAATGGGCATGTTTAGAGTACAATTCATCTTATCTTAATTAGACACCTATTTTCACATGACATGAACCATGCTTTAGAAATGCCTCCTACTTTTGATTGGTTGCAAAAGTGGCTCTAGGGCAAATCACCTAGACATAGAAGTCAGCAATACTGCTGTCTAGAATTAGGTGAGATGAATCTCACAAGTCTACTAAACTTCCAGAAGAAAAGAAGGTGGTTACTCATCTTGACTGTTTTTATGCAGCATAGCTCCTATATCTTATGCTAAGTTCAGTTTGTTACTTAGTATTTAACCCCATTCTGGGGATGGGCAAGAGTTTAGGAGGGGACATAGCCAGGACAGCTGACTGAAGCTGATCAAAGAGATATTAGCTTCTAATGGTGTTCTGCTCAGTATTACAAGCTCAGAGAAATTAGGAGAGAGGGGGCATTTGTCATTAAGGTGGAGCATTTGTGGCACAACTGCTGTGTGCCCTAAGATCCTATTTCCCAGGAAGTGTTTGGACATCACCTGCTGGTGGAAAGTAAAGAATAAATCTTTTTGATTTCCATTGCTTCAATGTTTGGACTTTGCTTTTCTTTGTTAAACTGTCTTTATCTCAATCCATGAGCCTTTTACGGTCTTATTTTCTCAGACCTCCACTGCTGGAGCAGGGTGGTGACAGAGGGGAATGTGACAGACGACTTTGTGGGCAGCTGGCAGCCAGACAAGGTCAACCCCCCACAATCCTTATAACTTACTTGGAAGGGTGCAAACTAGAGCCAGGATCAGTAACAGCTTATGCATTGTATGATTTGAAATGACACAGCATTATGACAGCTTCAGACAATGTAATTTGGTTCAATTTTTCATAGGTTTTGGTTGTGTTGTTTGCTTGGGGCTTTTTTTTGCTTCTGTACTATCTCACAGGATTTTTTTTCATCCCCCAAAACTAGAATGCTAAACATTACACAAATTCTGGAGTTCTTTTCACAAGTTGTCTTTTAGCTTCATGCTGCTCAAAGTAATGAGTTTGTCTAATTATGCAAATGCAATCTCAACAATCAATCGTTCATGTGACAAAATTCCTCTTCTGTTGGAAAGTCATTTGATTAAAAAAAAAAAATTCTAACACTCTTATTTCTGAAATTAGTGGCAACGACTACAAACTCTCAATGCTTTCCCAGAACACTTCAGAAAAGAACTGGGAATCATCAGGCCACACAACAACATCAAAATACCAGAATGAGTAAATGTCAAAAGATTTCTTTCAACTAAATTTCCACAAAAAATATTTGGGAGGGAATAGGTATGGTTAAAGAGAAGGGGCGTGAACACAAAATCACAGAATATTCTGAGTTGGAAGGGACTGACTAGTCGAAGTTCATGAAAGTTCAGGTTTTGGCCCTACAAAAAACAACCCCAAGAATCACACAATGTGCCATACAGTATATCCTAGCAGGTCTTGCACAGAAGTTTTCATATTACAGCACATTTATATTTTTGCTTGAAATTCCTGAAGCATAAGAACATAAAATGATCATGTTTCTTCTGCTTGATATTTCAATTTCATTCCAATTAGTAAATACAACTTTTTCAGTCTTTCCATTCTCTCATATGCTATGAAAGAAGCTTCATGTCTACTTCAAAAATCTAACTAATCTTCACTGAAATTGAAAACGTTTAATTAATTAAGACCTGAATGCCTTAAAACTTCAACATAAAATCTACTTCTCACATTTCATAATAGCACACACTCGCACAGGTCCCCCTGAAAAGACTGTGACTGAGTCTGTTGTTATTCCTACCAACATTCCATGATACCCAACCAAAAACATTAATCTAAAAACTCTTTACAATTTCATTAATGCGGGGCAGTGGATCTAAAACTACATAAGGCAATGTAGATGCTTTCACACTGCTCTTGTTGACTTGCCTGGGAGTATTTTGTGATGTACAGCTCTGATACTGAAACAACACATCAATCTGCCCCAAAAACCAAAGCCAACAAATGACAAAATCCTGTAAAAATTTCTAAGTTACCCTCACACAGGAACAATTTGTTCTGTGAATCTAAAGGTGTCTGAACACAACAGATAAGTATCAGAACCATTATTGGCAAATTAGTGAACTCACTTGGGCCACTACCTGCTGACCACCAAGACCAATAAATGCTGTACTAGGCCTTACAAATCCAAATTTATAGTGGATCCTTATATTGAAAATAAATCTATTTGTTTTTCATTTGCAAATTTATGAATTTCAAGTAGCTTACACCTAAGTTAGGAAAAAAAAGAAAAAGAAAAAAGGAATGGTCAAAAAGGAAAACCTCATTGTTATTAATTATTTTAATCCGGCATTTCCATCCTGACAAATTGTGGTGTCAGTTGGTACAGTGTTATACCCAGTTAAACTTTGTTTTCAGAAAAGTAGCAAACCACATATTTTGAAGGAAAGTGATCCAGCATGTGAATATAATTAAAATCCAACTCCAACCAATTTCTCTCTCAAGTCAGGAGCTGAAATGCAATCAATACCGGCACAGAAAAATCCCACAGGAGATAGTGGCTGAAGATTAATTTTCTATCTATTCAAACCTGGCCCTCACTTATTGCATTACATTGTTACCTACCACTGACAGTCAGCAAAATAACTCACTCATTTCGCTGCAATGAATTTCCAGACCAATTTCTTCCTCCCTTGAGAGATAGATAAAATTCATTTCTCTTTTTAGTTCACATTTGTGCCATTTTAAGTCTTTTTTTTTCTGTTAATAAATAAAGTTGGTTCTTTTTCATGTGTCTACTGTTCACCATGATATAGCAGCTAAAACTCAAGAAAAGAGGGGTTTTTTGCAGCTGTTCTTCGTGATCATTTCTAAATGACTTTTGGCATGATCTACAACAAACTGGAGGGTACCTTCTGCATCTTTTTTATAAGCCAAATACATAGAAGAAAAAATGCAACTTCTATCTAGAGGGCTTTCTGAACATAAAGTGATGTATTTACATGAGGTAACTGGAAGTTTTATACCAAGAAGTATCACTGAAAGACGTCTCTAGAAAAGAAAATATCCATTAAAACAAAACAGATAAAGATCATTTCAAGAAATTGTGACGTAGTTTAGTGCCCACTGCACTGCAGCCAAACTTATTCTGATTCCTTTCCACAGCATTCAGTTACTTTCCATCATTACAGCTGCAAGAAGATGAATGGATTTTTGGTCTCTACTAATAAATTTTCATTTAGTTGAAAAATACTTGTTATTGTGGAAATGAGAAGGTTTTTCCATTAATATAAAACTTATTTTTGCTTTTTTCAGGTGCTGAAAACTCACAACCAGAAAGCTGATACTATTTTTTTAAAAATCATCCATGAAACACAAAAAAGCCCACCACCAAAGTGAAGCAATCTTTGGCTGTTTTCTGAAAGCAGATTTTCAGGAACAATGTAGAAGTTGCTCAAGGCATCATAACAGATTTAGCATCAAGATGAAAGAATAAAAGTAGATTTCTTTCAATTCTTGAACTGATATCCAGCCAGCAACAGTGACACCTGCCTGCTTTCATATTTATTTAAAACAGACAGGAATTGGTTGGTAGTATTTTCCATTGCCTTTGTATCCAGGGACTGTGTTTTGAATAAAAACTCACTGTCCCTACCAATGCCATTTTAGAGAATGAATGTAGAGATGGAATTATAATCGCTGTAGTCTAAGGGATATCAAAATTCTTGCTCTGTGATTCCTTCCTGTCTTACCTTGCAGAATTCTGTAAGTTTTATATTTTCATCTCTAGGTTCCAGCCCGGTTTTTATTTCTGAATATCTGCTGAAATTTCTAAATGTAAAATTTTAAATAACTGAGGCTCACTTCTTTTAATTCTCTTCCAGACCTACTCTGTACAATTGAACACTGTCACATACAACATAAGCATAGAATTTCTCCTACACTCAGTTCTGTACTCTTCATTTCTTTGAATGGTTTAGTCAGTTTTGCTGTTTTGCTGAGTTTTTTCCTCCCTGAGGAAAATAATCCAGTAGAACTACATACACAGCCCCTCTGAAAAAGCTTGTGGCCCCATTAAAACCTTACAGCTGGACTTAACAGGGAGAGTAAAATGGGACATTGCTTGAAGCACACAGCTCAGCAAATGCCTGCAGCAAGCAAGGGCTGGGAACAGCTCTTCTAAGGATGAGGAGTTAATTTTGAAGAGCAGCTAGAATGCATTTCTAATAGCCACAGCACTTTCACTGCATTTTAGATAATGTAATGAGTGCATTGCTTTCTGACAACATTTTTATTTCCTTTTCACTAGATGTGATTTTCCAGCTGCAGGAAGACTGCTGAGTGCATTCAGGGGGTTGTGACAGAACTGTGGAGAGTTTCTATTGTTTTCACTCTGTGCCAGTGGGGGACTGTGGCCTTCACTTTGCAACATGATGATTTTAAGTGACATCCTCCTGTCTACTCTTAGGGACAAAACAATTAGAAGAGTTACAAATAAAAGAAGAAAACAGTTGGCTCAGAACCAAAATATTATTATTTTTCTCTTATACAGCAGGGAGGTGTTAAACATAAAGATATATGCATTTGCATATTTGCATATATAAACATAAGAAAATATATATTTTCTAAAAAATATAAATAGAGTCTGGGTAGCTTCAGAAGGGGAAATAGTTTTATATTTGCATCTGTCAGTGTGTCATTTTCAAGGGCCATTATATTTAATACAGACAAGAGTTGCTGTCATTGCTTTTAATGTTTCCATATGCTTCTAATGCATCAATTGGTTACTGTAAGTCAATGATAAAACAAATTGAACTCTGGATTGAGTATACTGATATTTGAAAAAAAAATTTTTTCTTTTAGGATTAATTTTATTTCCAGTGTTCTGCCAACTGAGTAATGTCAGTATGTACCAAATAATTTAAAAGTATTTATTTGCCTCTTAGGCTATTTTTATGAATGCAACTATCTTTTGGCTTGATAATTTCTCTGCCACTACTTACAGGCTTGTCCCTGTCTACTGTATACAAGACTATGTGATATTTTATGGGAGGTTATGCATTCATTTATCTGACCTTTATGGTTCACAGCTTCTGATGAGAACTGTGAGATATGCACAAAATTATTATATTTCTCAGACATAATAGTGTTTTCTTTTTATTTGTATCCTGACCTATTCACACAATTCAATGCATCATGACTTTGGTTTCATGAATAAATGAATCTTTGATGTAATTAATTTATCAAATGTAAGGACCTGGAAATCTGGGGACAGAATTTTTAGCAGGGCCTCTTGAGAGAAGACAAAGGGCAATGGTTTACAACTAAAAGAGGGTGGATTCAGACTAGGTATAAGGAAGAAGTATTTAGAGATGAAGGTGGTGAAACTCTGGGACAGGTTGCCTGGAGAAGTGGTAGATGCCTCCATCCCTGGAAACATTCAAGGTCAGGCTGGTTTGGGCTCTGAGCAACCTGATCTAGTTAAAGATGCCCCTGCTTATTGCATGGGCTTGGAGTAGATGAACTTTAAAAGTTCCTTCCAATCAAAACTGTTCCATGATCCTGTGAAAATCTTGTAGCATTTCAGTGAATTATCTTCTAGAGAAACAGATGAAAATGTGTTGGTTTTCCCAATTTCTTCAGGTGGAACAATTTTGAAAACAGAAATCCAAGCTTCTGGAAGCCCTCTTCTGTTTGAAAGAGTTGATATTACATCTGTGAGGGTGCCTTAAATACCATAATTCAGGTAATTATATATAATTTTCTTAATTTCTGACAAAAACAAACATTCTTAAGATATCATTTTCCAATAAGCTAAAAAATACCCCCTAAATATTAAAAGATAGTAATAAAGGAATTAGTGAAAATTTCTTTTTTTAATTATTACAGATTATATCTGACCTTCACTACAAATCTGCACAGAATCTGCTGTAGTAATATCAGTATGCAAAAATACATTTCTGTCCTGTCCTTTTTTCTCTTGAGCTACAATGACAGGTAAAATGAAATGAGTATTTAAATATTTAAGCACATAAGAAATGTAAGACTTATTTATCTTCCTAAAGATAAATGTGACTTCTCCACCCCGAAGTCATCAAAAACCTCTCCAATCCCCACAGTGTCTCAAGGATGATGGAGAGCTGCCTCATGCTGACATCAGCACCCCTGGATCCATTTCATCTGGTCCCATGGACACACACATGTCTGACAAGCCCCAGGGGTCCCTAATTCCATCTTTTCCATCCCTGAAGGTTCAGGCAACATCTCCATATCCCCCTGGGTTATACATCTTGGTCATGAGATCAGGAATCATGGAGTGTAATCCCATCTGAATGTCCCATCCCGGTCCTCTTCTAAATGGGGTGATGGTCTGAGAAAACTCAGGGGTTTCTGACCTGGCCTTAAATTACCAGGTGTTGCACAGAACTGCCTTCTTCAGCACTGACTGTAACAGTGGCTTGACTGGAAAGGATAATATCATTAGACAACAGTAAAAATACAGGGTCATATTAGAAAAAAAGCAAATCTCACTTTAACTGATTGAAATGCTACTAGGAGTTGAGATAAACCCAGTTAATTATTAAACAAACAAACAAAAAAATCCTTTAAAATTCATAGCCTACTTCACTGATCTTTCACATCCCATTAGAGTACTCAAATACATGTAATAAAATAAAATAAAAATATCCATTGTTGACAAAAGTCCCATAAAATACTTAGTCATCTAAATTTCAAGACCAAAATGCACTCTAGAGAATTTAGATTTTTCATACATCACCCAATTAAATTCCAAACTAGGAACTGTTCTGCTCTTATTGGAATAAATTACCCTGTCTACCTTTTACCATCCTCACATCTGATTAAAGATCATATCCCTGGAGAACAAGAACTGTTAAATCATCTTCATGCTTCGTTGGGTATTATTTATAATACCAGCTGAATATGAACATTTAATTAATTTGATTTTTTTCATCTGATGCAGTTGTCTTTGCCATGCTTTGCTAAGCCATCAACTGATCCTGTTTCACAGTGCATTCTTATCTTCAGTCATGCTGGTTAGGTCCAGATTTTGTACATCCTGCAGCATACTAATTTGTTTTTCCTCCTTCTTCTTAATTTGTACCATCTTCTGTGTCAATAACAACATTAATGACAGTACAAACCTGCTTTGAGAAGGAGGCTGGAATACACGACCTCATGAAGCCCTCCTAATCTATTTTTTCCCCCACTAATGGGGCTCGAAACACTATATAAACACTACTCGCTAATTCATGGTCACACAAATTTAATGCAGCTTTTCACTAATTAAATGACAGCTGTATCTAGGTAGATAAAGTCTGTAGGTAACACTAAACCATGCACTGACCTATGGACCCAAACTTTCCCTGCAAACTAAATACCATATAATAATTTAAGTAAACTGCCATAACACTGTGTAAGACTATTTATATGATTTTTTAAAAACACTTGCGTGGTGAAATCCTAGCAATGCAATAATATAGAAGAATAGCATTCACAGGAACTAAGGGAAATTTGAGAAGGATAATCTGCCCAAGTAAAGAAACATGTCAGAAGAAAACAAAGAAACACACAAACAAAAAGAAAGTACAACCAAAAGGAAGAACAAACAGATCAACCTGTAGATTTTGAAAGTTTTTAAAGTCAGCAAATTAAAATACTTATATAAAAGGCCAGTTGAAGTTTGAGTTCAAAAGTTGTTAGATCTGGACAATGTGATTTCCCACTGGATTAAAATTTATTTTCAATACACACCATAAAAAAGAGCTTCAAGAATACCTTTAATGTACCATTTTACACACCAACACTAAAAACTCAGGAAGATTTCAACTCTGTTGATGATAACAGATATGATTTTCTTCTTCAATCTGATTTTTTTCCCCATCTATTCTCCAAAAAAAAAAAAAAATGGGACAGAACATGTTGAGAATGGCTCCATGGAAAGGCCCTTTGCAGATCACATCAGCTGGTTCAGAAATGCTCCTGTTTGCAGTCAGGGGCAGGGCAGGAACAGGACCTGTATTTCATCCCCTTCACTACACTAACCACCACATCATCACAGAGAACTCCCTTTAAGTACTAAAATATTGTAAGTGCTCCTTTCCAGGATTCCTGATCTGACTTGGAATTTTCAAAGCCTACCTCCACCTTCGACCATTCACATGAAAATATCAGACTGAATGATTTGTTCTGTTTTGTTCAACTTAAAAGTCTCAAGGTCACCCACACATTTCAAAGTGACACATCAGAACACTCGTACAACATTGATATCTGTAATCAGGCAACAAAATGCTCGCTAAAACTCACTGTTGCAAGTGCTATAAACATCCTATGACAAGTTGGGCTTTTGGTGCTGCCTTTATTTACCAAGAAACAATCACACTGCATTCACTGCAATCGTTATCAGTCATGCATTTGATATTACTAGGAAATATCCTGAAGCAAGAAATTTTCCATTAAACTGATGAATCACTAGCTTTAGGGCTGAATTCTGATCTTTGATGTGGCATAAACTCAGCCTCCATGGGGAGACTTCAAGCACTGCTCTTTTGTGCAAATTTGCCTTCAAGGTAGGATTCTCCACATTAAGAGCAGTCTCATCTTTTTTAGGACACTGGCACCTACAGTTATCACTCTTGCCATTATTATTTCATAACTCAGTTTCACAGGTAGGAGATAGCTTTGGGGCAGTCATTTATTCCATTATCATGTATTTTTCATTTCAAGCTCGAACATATATTCATTTGGGAGAAGGGAAGACTTGCACAAATTTGAATAAAGGAATATTAACCTGACACCTACTTTTTTAATCATAATACCGAAAAAAAAAAAAAAAAGAAAGAAACCCTTGCTTCCTGGGGCAATAGATCATCATAATTGCAATAGGAAGCTCAAAGGAATGCCTTTTTTTCCCTGTGGATTGTACTCAAGCTTACCTGTAAGACCTTGAAATGGAAAGACCTGACATGTTTCCAGTGATACTTGGTAAAAGAAACACATTCCCTTTTAAACAATGCAAAAAGTCTTGTTACTCAAGTAGACAATGTCAATCATGCCCTCAACTATCAGTTCCAATGATTTCCAAAGAACGGCATCCAAACCACCCTGTTGGATAACACAGGATTCCTGATATGAGAGAGAAATGTGCACAGCAAGAACACTTGAATTTTCCTAAAAGATCTGGAAGTCAAAATACCATGAAATTACTAAAATGAGTAAGTCCTCTTGTATATAAAGAATGATGAACAACAGATGAAAGATAAAAACATTAAAAATATGGCTTTCCTGCTTATTCACATATGAAAAATAAAACTGTGTGTTGCATTATAAGAGAATTCATTTCTGTAACAGAACCTTCACTACAGCAAGAAGTGTCTATTTTGGTAATAAATATTCTTTTTATTATACACTGCAATGCACAAGAAAAAACTCCCTGAAGTACAAGTAAATTGCCACATTAAAAAAAAAAATCTAACTTTTTATGGCAGTTCATTTTAAAACATGTTAATTCAAATTAAACTTTTTCAATATATGTACCAAAGTAAGTATATTCTATGGTATTTAGAATATAGTAACTTATAAGAGGAACATCTATGAATACGTTGCATATTTGAGAAGCACAAGAAAGATGCTTGGAATACTCTCAGGAAGCAAAAAGTACAAAAACTAGGAAGTTCTTTCTGAAAATGGAATGAGTTTGGGAGTCTGTGTAAAACTAAAAAATTTTCCCTCCTAATTTCATAAAATGTTAAGTTTATTATAGACTTAATTATTAATTCCAAGCAATACATTCCAGTACCTAAAGATATAGGTTAATATTCAAGATATATATTTAATAAAAAAGAGATTTTAGTTGAAAAATACGGCATTTACTATGATTAGAAATTTGTGTTCTAATGAAATTTGTCTAAGATTATCAAAACGCTCCCTATACGGGTCTATCAACAGTCCTACTCTGACAGACTTTCATAATGAAAGATATAATTTATACTAGCACAAATTTCTTTCCCTCCTATGGTCTATGCCAGTCTAAGAGCAAACTACCCTGCCAAAATGTCTCCTCTTCTATATCAAAAGAAAAGGCTAGAATAAGGCATTTGTATGTGCAGCTAGTACCCATTACAATGGGAAACCAAAACAAACAAAAACTTAATAGAATCCATGCCATATTGCAAAGAATCAAAGTAACTGGGACAGATGCAGCCCAAGTTCTCAAAGAGTTCAAATTCAAAATATCTCCATCAAGCACCACTCAATTAATATTTCAATCTATTTACAAATTTAGTCATTAGCCCATTTCAGTATCATGATTCTCCAAGAATGTACAACATTTTGTCTAGAAGAAATGGTAAATTATGTTTTCCAGTGAAATTTTCACATGCCTAATTCTACCACATACCATCAAGAGATGTGACAGAAAATAAGAGAACTAGGTATGTAAATGCGTATAAACATTACTTAATCTGATACATGCGACACCTTGGCCAGGTTAAAAATCTTGGTAGTTCAGACAGAGAAGAAAGTAAATCTAAAAGCAGCTGCAACTTACACACATGAAGAATAGCAATCTTAAAAATAAACTCCAAATAGATATGCTGTATGTACAACACCTACTTGTTGGCACCTTCTTGCAGGGGTGTGCAAATCACAGTTATTGTGCAGTTATCTGTCTAGGTTTTCCAATCTCTATGACATAGACGTTGCCCACTTATCATAAATGAGAATAGCTGGAGTAAATCTTTCATGACTTATTTTAAAAATTTCTTCAGTATCGAATCAGGAAAGGACAAAGTGAAGATGAAAAGAAACACAACACATCATAGTTGTGACTGTAAAGCCAAACCACACTGGTTGTCATGCAATGAAAGCAGAGGGAATAGGAGACCTGAGGGAGCTAGGGAAGTTAGCTGGTTACTTCTGCTAGGCTTCCCTATTGCAAAAGGAGACTACATCCTCTACAGCTTAGCACTTAAGCTCATCCTAAATTATTTGAGACAAGTTTCTCATTGGAAATGCCTGTCCTTCACTGTCTATGAAATACCGAAAACTCAGCAGCTTTGGCTCAGGAAAAACCTGATGCTTTGAAGTCCACCGTTAGCTAAACCCAGATGGCAAAACTGATTTGGTTATTTACGTGCTTGCATCCAGACACAGTGAAAGCACTGAGATAAAACTAATCTTACATATGCAGATAAAAGGGAGCTTTCTAAAGGTTCTGTCTAATCAGAATCAGGTTTAAAAACCTTGAAAAGCCAGAGAAAATCTGCATCTGTTTGATGAAATGCAGAAGTAGTTGCTGTCCCTGCTTTCTGTGTAGTGTCAGGGCCACTCATTACACTCAGTCTCACTTTTCAATCTAGCAACTGGCAGCTGCTGGACTTGCAGAAATCTGGCATCACCCTTTCAGGCTCTAGAGGCCTTTTTATACCGGTCTCCTTCGAGACTTGATCACTGGAGTCCCCCATCTGCCCCACCTCAGCTCCAGACCCTCCTCCAAACTGACCACATTCAGGTGCCATCTCCCACTCAAGGACTCTACCTGACCCAACACGCAGCTCCTGAAACACTGGCTTACAGGGGAAACTTTTCTTTCCTGATGTCCAGCTATAAAATACATAAAATATCATACTTGCATAAATTAAAAGATTCCGTCATTTTTCAATATATGTTATAAGGAGAAAAGCCAGGAAACTCCTTAATTCTTGTGGCTGGAGGGAAACAAAAAACAAATCAGCATTTCTCTGATCAAATCTACAGTAGGTTCAGACTTGGTTGCAAGTAAACCTGGGATAAATCGTTAACAGACTTATCTTTACTAAATTAAACATAGGTGCACATATAAGCAGATTTTGCAACCTTGATACCATGAAGTAGTAGAAAAGGCAAGACTCGTGTAAGGGTATGAGCAGAGATGCAATAAACTTTCAAAGCCACGGTCAATGCCTCTAAACCTCCACATCTCTTCTTGGGAAGAAGCAGACCCACAAGGAACATGCCCCTTAGATAACCATTCCAGTCTCTGCTTACTTCTGCCCAATATTTATTCATAACTTCATATTTAAAAAAGAAAAAAAAAGTCTGAGGGGGCAAATTATTTTGTTTTCTAAAATGTTTGTTAAAAAACACCATGTTTTTTCTGAAGAATTTACATTCAAAACTAATTATCCTTTCCTATTTTTACAACAGTTTTCAAGTTGATGTAGATATAATTTTTTTCATCAGTATTTATAAAACACCAATTATGCTGCAGTTTAAACTCAAAGAGAGCTAATGTTTCACTAATTATTCCAAAATAACAAGGCATCACTGAATTAGGAAAAATTCCTAAATCATATGGAACAGACAGCTTATCAGTTTTAAAAGATTTCTTCCTTCTTTATTATAAAGTAATAAAAATGTATTTGTTGTAAAATCAACCATAGGCATGCTCCAGATTTTTGCCTCTTGTGGAACCTGCACATCGACTCCTAGTAACATTGTGAATTCATCCTTTGTGCAGATACTTACTACCCAAAGGGGCCCATAACTTTTACAGCCTTCACGTTAATTCAGTAAAATAAAATAAAAAGCGCTACTATCACTTAGTACGTGATCAATAACTGCACAAGGAGCACAGCCCTTTTAGTCGTGACTGCAAACCAATATGAGATTGCATGAAGGAAATGTCTAATAAATCACTTGTGCTAACTAGGGACACAACTCTTGCTAGGAGATACAACTGGCTGCTCCCAATTAAAGACTAGGGACTACAGGGAAACTGCAGACTTGCAATGATGAGTGGGCGGTTTCATGTTAGAGACATTTCTTTACTTCTAATACTTAGTTCTTTCCATCAAATCATTGAAAAATTTCAGTCTTCATTTCCTTAGGCTGTTGAAGCTCGTGCAGGAAAAAGTTTATAAAACCATGACAAGAAATTACACTAAAAATTTTGGAAAAGGAGCAAGATGCAAAGAGGAGATGAGAGAAACATTGAGGAGAGAGTTCAGGACAAAGGAAAATTAAGCAATTGAGCAATTCAGTGCATAGTGGAGTTGTTTGAATACAAGGAAACAGAAGTTGTTTCGGTTATTTAAACACAAGGAAATGGAACAAAAAATATATTTAGGAAGATTCTATAAACAAGATATGGAACCACTGGAAATAAAATGGAGACCAATATAAAGAAGAGGAAAGAACTGAGCAGGGAAGCAAAATTACTATAAATAAGGTGGGGGTACAAAGGACAAGATGAGAAAAAAGGCAAAGCAATATGAAAACTAATGGGAAAGAGCGGCTTAATGTGGGAGTACTCAGTTGTCCAATAAAAGCACTGCAGCATTTGTCCAAATACAACAAGCTGTTGACACCTGCAAATTAAAGCGCACAAACAGGCTTCAATATTTCAAACTGAAAGGGTTCTTGGGAAAAGGACAGTGAATGAAAACCTGGGAGACCTGTATTAAATTACAAGTTTGGCCATTATCTTCCTATGAGATATAAAAAATGGGAATACAATACCTCCTACCTTGTTGTGAGGATAAAACTCATTAATTATCATCAAGTGCTCACACATTACATAGAGTGCTGGGGAGGAGGGGGAAATAAGCAAGCAGAATATAATTGCTGTTGTAGGATAAAGAGTACAAAAGGTCTATTACTGATTGATGGACTACAGGTTACAAATTGATCGTTTTATCTGAGAGACTGAGAAATCCAAAGGCCAGGGAATGACTGGCCTCCACATGCTCTTTTATTTTTTTTAGTGCAGGCAAACCCAGTCATTAGATTCGAAAAGGCCCATCATGACAGCAGATGAAAAATGAGAGAAGGATCTCCTGAATGTGGTATGGAAACGGGAAGAAGGAAAGCAAATGGCAGTGCAGCATATAAACATACACCACAAAAATACACAGACTTTAAGAGGATTGCTCTTCTGAAAAAGCTGTAATATTCAAAGGATGAGTGGAGACAAATAAAAACTGTCAGGCCAGACCTGTGAGATTAATTTCTTCTAATTCTTCAACATCCAAAAGTTAAGATCTAAAAGGATCTGTTATAGGAACCTGGTCAACACAGAGAAACACACACCTAGAACTGATTCAGTTCAGATGACCTTAGGCATCTGTCTCAAAACAAACTGAACAGCTCTCAAGAGATACCCACAGAGATGAGTTTAGATGTCTAATTTTAATAAATTAATTTCTGCTACTAATTATTCTTGATTGTACTCAAAGATGAATATAATATCATTTCCTGTGAATAAATGAAAGCTCACAGCATGGAAGAGGAAAGAATCTCTGGGCTTCTTAGAGACAGAAAGAAATGGATTCCAAATGCACTTTTACTAACCAGTGCTTCAGAGATGATTCTGTTAAAATTTCTCAATATTGAAAGAAAAAAAGCTGTCTCAAGCATTTTTTTTCAGGCAAGAAGAGGGAAGAAGAGCCTGTGGTGTTTGCATACATAGTTGAGATCTGGATGAAGGTCTTCTTAAAAAAAATCACTATCACTAAAAAAGATCACTGACCATTGTATCCTTATCACTTCTTGACAATAAACACTATTTTAAAATTCATTCTAATAGTTCAAAAGGACATAAGAAAAAATTAAAACTGAAAGAGAAATAAAACAGAATATATGATATAACAAGATTTGTTTTAGGGTGTGTGTGTGTGTGTGTACTTTTTCTTGAAGGGAAAAGAATATCCTGAAGAAAATGAAAAAAAACCAAAGACAACAAACTCTGAAATAGTATTTCCTTTCCTGCCTTGCCTAACAGATCTGGGTTTAGGTTGCAGAAGTAGTAATTTCAAGACCTTTCCCAGTACTACTTAATCATGACAGATACCTCACAGTCTGTCACTTCACACCACAATCTACTGTCACTCTCTGGTATATTTAGATTAAAAATATTTAAGCTTCAAAATTCTGTTTCCAGAGAAGATTAGCACCTGCCATCCCAGTGAATTTAATGAGAACAGAACAATATATTTCAAATTTAGGTTACTTCTAATGAATTTTACTTAAATCACGCAAACTTTAAAACTCAGGACAGTAGTTTGTTGTATCTGGAATCAAATACTCATAACTCTATATAACCATAAAAAAAAGTTCTGCTTGACATGATATATGTACCTTCTTTAATTGCCTTACAGTAGAAGCATCAATTACAATAGTGATGCCATCAATCTCTAAAGTACAGTTGATTAAAAACTGCAAATGAAGCATGCTGACAATTCTGATTAATACATTTACAACATTTTTCTATGGTTTTATAAATTAAATCTATAATGAAGACAAGCAGTTGTATTATCTCCAGTGAAGGTGAGGATAACTTGTATTGTCTCCAGAACACATTAAGATTTTTAACAGTTAATGGCAGATAGGAGACTTCAAACCTTTTAAAAGGAGAGTTTTAGTAAACCAGGAATTGAAGTATCACACATTTACTCTAAATCTTGTGATTGGATTTTCAACTTTCCCAAATCTTATTACGGTCACATAAATGATCACAAAGTGAATGAAAACACTTATTCAGTAACATTTCAGATCTTCTTTCTCCTCATGTAAAAAATTTATTACAAAGAATAAAGAACAACATAATATGATCTTGGAAAATAAGGCCAGAAAATGGTTCCTTCAGAGTAGAGTGAATTATTTACATTTATCATCTTGATTCTCCAATCCTATAATTATGACTTTATTACATTTCAAAAAGTGAATTATACTGCTGTCAGGATCTTCATTCTCCAGCATACTTTCTGCCTGACCAGTAATTCAAGCTGTATGAGAGGAGACAGACTTTGAGAATTAGAACATAAAATATTGTCTGGCTCCTGAGGAAACTTTTGAAGACATTTTTAAGTTTTTTGCTTTTTTGCTTCTGCCAAATCTATAAAGGATAGTCTTGGAGTTTCATTAAGGTTTTCAATCCCCTAATTTTCTGAGATTACAGGCAATGAAATTAAATGAAACATATTACTTACATCATTTTGATCGTCTTTTGCATTGTAATAGATTATATCATTATTCTGTAAGAGAAAAAGAAGTAATTCTGTTAGTTTGAAAAAAAGTGAATAAATTTATTCAGCAATAATCTCTACTGTTGTAAGACACATTTTGAAATAAACCCACAGTTCTTTATGTATTCTTACATGACAGACTCTGATCTTTGCTTGCTCTCTGTTGCATGCACAATTTCCCATGCTCGTGCTTAACTTCATTTAATGGTTCTTCCATGGGAGGCTACATAAGTCACTCAAAACACAGCTAGAAAAGTACAGATAACATTGGACAAGCTCCAGAGCTCATAAAAAGTTTCCATAAGCTGTTTCTGTCACAGACATGGGACTTTCACTGTGCAATTAGGGGATTTATGCACCATGACATCCAGCAGGCAAGAGATACACCGAGGCACGGGTTTTGCTAAGTGGAGTAGGTATTTGCTGCACACATGTTTATTGTTTTATTCACCTCCCACTGCGAAAATAAAACCTGTGAAAATACTTCACAGGACAGTCTGGCTGCTGGAATGTAGAGCAGATCCTGGCAGCCCTGTGGAAACACTGTACCACGTAATTCAAGCAAAGAAAGGAAGAGGTTTCTAGTTACCGTTCCAAAATCTGTCAGAAATTCCATTCAGTGTTAACTTCTACAGCAGCTTGAAAATTGGGGTATGTTCTATGGAATACAGTTTTGTTTTCTGTTTAAATAATATTGAATCATTTAAAAGCCTTGAAGATTTAGGTTCACTGGAGTAGCTTTCTACCAAATAGAATTGCTGCAATGTGCCCAAAGCTTTTTGAATAAAATCAATCAATTTTATGAGCATTTCTGTATGAAATAGAGACATGTATGAACATAGTATTTTTAAGTACAATTACAGATTTTGAATAAAGGAAAGGAGAAGTTACATTCCTTCATATCTCGTAGTGTGCTTAAAATAGGTCATTGCTGTTGACTTCCAATAATTGTTTTAATTCATTTTTTCAGTTGTTTATGGTGATACCCTTTATGTATCTAAATAAAAAGTTGAACACAACAAAGTGTTTTCTTTCTTAAATACCAATAAGAAAGAATGCTTTCAGTAATCATTTTTCAAGTGGGTGAGCCAACGACAATTCTTACTTTCACTAAAAAAGTATGACATGTATTAAAAGGTAATGCAGTTCATCTTTACAAACCATCACTTTACTCACTCCATTAATAATGACATCATTTATTCTCCTTTGTGACCTTTTAGAGAGTCAAACATGAAATATATTACAGATCAGCTAAACGCCGTTTTGAGGTAAATGCAATTAACATGAACTCATCCTTTTCCCTCAAAATGAACTTTTCCACTTTTCCATCAAGACACCCTTCTGTCCATAGGTCAGTTGGTTTTGTATTGGTATCTGGACAACAAACCAGATCTCAAGGCAGTACAGACACAGGAGGAAATTCTTTTCATCATTAAAGACTGAAGCTAATTGCTTATTCACTTGATTGTTGTAAAGAAAAGACCATGAAACGCTTGTGGAAGCCTTTAAGTCAGAAGATGCAAAAGATTCTATTGTCTTTGGTTCCTCTTCACTTTGTAAACAGCTATGTACAAAATAACTGCTCTGTAAATAATGTGATCAGTTCAGAAGCCCCTCTGATTCTTTATCAGGCAACATTTGAAACTGCAAAGGATCCAGCACTGACTGGTACTAGCCAGAAATGTTAACACAAGTGTTTTCATCACAAGGTGATCTGCTTATTTAAAAAAAAAAAATTATTCACTCCTTATGTCAGGTTGTATTAGAGCAGTTACCTTGCAATCTCATCCCTAGAAGGTTTTGTTCAGGGAAAATGAGAGCAGGAAAAGCAATACAGACATAATTAACTGGATATATTGTTTTTGTCTACTGCTTTCATTTTTAAATTTTCCTTGTCTTTCATATTTTTTTTTATTGCTTAATTTTCTCAAAGCTGGCATAGCTTTACTATCTATCTCTACTGGACTAAACAGTATTTTTTAAATCACCTATTAGAATTATGTTTCAGGAACATGATATACTAACAAGTTAATGAAAATAAACACTCCCTGCCCAAATGACTTAGATATTTTTTGTCAGGTTATTCATATCTTGTTGCCCATTACCCTGCCTGGAGCTATTACCCATATAATGCAAAAACTGACACTGACATTGGACATATCTCACTACTCTTAATATAGAAAATATGAGATAGCCAGTGCTACAACACACTGAATGCTGTATGGTTCACAAATTAGATTCATGGATCACTCAGATCTTTAGAGGACAATTTTTCATAATTTAACCACTTCTAGTTGACAAGAACAAATTGCTTTGCTGCTGGCTCTCAAGTGAGTAGTTTAGTTATTTATTAACTTCTTGACACAAAGAATTTGAATCTTCCCACTGTTGTACACTTTTACCACCAAGTAATACTGCAAACTTGGTCAGCACACTGAAGGTACAGTGTAAATATCCTAGATATTTATTTTTGTTCTTTATCCAGTAATGCTGTGAGCAAGAGCGGGTAAAGACTCACTGTTACTTCTGTTCACCAATGAAGGGATTTGCTAAGGCAGTCCTGAAGCTGAACTAATGAAAGAATGACTTTAGGAGACCATATGCATAAATAAAAAACTTTAGTGTAGTATCAGCACATGATTGTAAAAAATCTCTGCAGCTAGGACGGTGAAAGGTAGTTTTCAACATCTTTAATTCCCCTTTCAAAGCAAAAAGTCTTAGTATCTGAGTAGACATAGGCAAGCCATATAATAATTACATTAAGGACCAGGTCATAAATATTTTCGACTCTTACTATTTAGTTTCTTCCATGATTCTTCTTCTACGCTTTCATTGATAGTATTATCTGCTGAAGTGAGATTATTCCACTGTCTTTACATTGCTTTGCATTTCATTAGTTCTCTGTTTTCCAGCTCAGGGTAGAAAGCAATTCCAATGGGAAACATTACATATTGGGTAATATTAATAAGTTCTTAAATTTCAGCACACAAAATCCAAAGTTGATGGTCTCTATAATCTCTGTGTCTAGAGATTTGAAGAGACATGTAGAAGAAAAGCATGGGAAATCATCATCTTTCAGAATATCTGCAGATGGCATTCGAGCTCACACCAACACTAACTTACGCCCAGATTTTGCTTCTCTACAGAGCAAGTTTACAGACACAGTCCATTGATTCAACACGTAAATGCCTAAACTCAATCCAGGATTACATGAATGAAGCTGAAGCTGGCTTTTCATATCAGGAAAAAATGCATTTTTCAATCAAGTTCTTTAAGAAGGGATCACATTGCAACAAGACATATCGGACACTACAGATAATTACATATAGCAAAAATTGTAATAGCATATCTATGCCATTTTGCTGGTAAGAAATATACATCCTCCTTTTCCAAGTGCCAGAATGAAAGCTCCTGGTCATTGCTCACATGTAGTGGTGCCTGCAGGAAAACCTCCTCTCTTAACCTTCTGCTAGAATTCCAAGAACTTTTCAGGCAGTATATCCTCCACCAACTAGTCTAAAGATTGCTTTTAGAAGTGTCTTTTTCAACAGACATCCAGTGCAGTCTGCTCAGAAACGTTGCTTTCACTGAAGCTGTGGTTAAGATTATATAAACCCTCAGGTCTATCCATGGGCTTCCTAAGAGACTCCACAGACCCCAGATCTTGTGATGCAGCCTAAAATGGTGTTAGGCCTACAGGGAGATTGGCCTGAAATGAATTCTAGAACTTTATGAGACTCTACAAGGAACTACAAGAAAATAAATAGATTATTTTAAAAAAATAAAATAAAGAAAGGAGGAGGAGACGAATAAAGGTTTTCTGCAGCTTTTCAGATCATAAGAAATTAATAAAATGTATTAATTTTGACAGATATCAGAATTATCTTTTTTCCCTAAAAGCTGCGTTTCCGAAACAGCTGTAGGTAAAATGTGAAAATAATAAGAAAAAAAAATTACACTTTTAGCCATTAGAGAGATGCTAGAAGATAATGAACTCCCTTAGAAAAGAAAACAGAAGAGACTTTTTTAAATGTCTCCACAACTCAAAGATTTTCTTCAGTAAACCACTGGAGGCAAATCTAAAATTAGTGTAGTCGATTATATTGCAAATATATATTACTGCATTATTATTAGCAGACGTTTTAAAATGTGAAATTACAGCCAAATATATTTATTTGGATTTTGTTTTAAAACAGGATACTTCCTATGACTTCCAAGTATTTTACCCAAGAAGTGCTAAAGCACCCAAAGTGAGTCAATGTATAAAAGCTGCTCTATATTGCAGGTAATCTGCAAGCAGTGAGGATTCTTTTTTTTTGCAGATAAGAGGCAGAGAAAGAAATCAAAATCCAAGAAAAACCAAACCATACTGAAAATACAAGTCTGATCTTGACTCTTCAGTTTAAAAATAAGTTCTTAGAATTCTAGATACAAATTTGAAGAACATTTTAAAATCATATTAATCCCACACACTTGGAAAACACATTCACATTAGTGAAAGAACTGGGAGTCCTTTTGCTTAGCATGAAGCAATGAAAATATTAATAATGCTGGTCCATTTCACTCTTTATAGGCAGACCAAAGGAAATTAGTGTAAATGCCTACAAATGCTAAAAAAGAATTTCATTAATTGATGGCAAAACATACACTTTAATTAAAAAAAAAAAATCCTTGTATCCCCTTGGATAAAGAAGTGTATTAAAAAAAGTTCACTCTAATACCTTTGGGGTAATTAAGGTTTAAACCCATCCTAATAAATCCTACGACAAATAATCCAGGCAGTTTTAGTTTAATCCTTTATACAGTCTGACATGCAGTTTGAGGCACAATTAGACACTTCAGAAAAGAAAGCTAAATATGGCCTACCACACATAAGAATTACATCTATTTTTAAAGAGGATAACATTAGGGAATAAAAGCCTGCAAAGAGGGGGAAAAAAAAGAAAGGATGTCAACTACTACCATCTCTTTTGTTACAGCTTTGTAATTTTATATAAGTGAAATGACAAATACAAAATAAGGGGATTAGCAGCTAATAACTTTTTGTTTTCCCTTCAGTACCCATGTGTAAAAATACCTATTTACCATTTGTCTCTTAAGTGAACAAAATGCCAGCCAATACAGTAAACCAGTTGCAATTATAATTACAGAGTATGCATGGAATTCCAGGGACTGAACATGGGCTGTAAGAAATCGGTTAGAAAGTGTATTTAAAACATGATCTTGAAATTGGACATAGTAACAGGATATTTCAAAAATCAAACTATTAAAATTAAAAAAAAAAATCAAACCATGAAATAACATTCAACCAAAAAATATGTCCCCATATTACCCATAATATGGACACATGAGTCACTTGGGTTAGACATTTTTCGCCCAACCATAATTCGATTAAGTAAGTGCTTTGTCAGAATATTAAATTTCATACACTAATTAAAACCTTCTAGGTCTGCACTATAATTTATGATAAGCCTTTTTCATCAGATTTGTGTAAAGGGCTTTTCTCAAGATTCCACTGACACTAATAATTGAAATGAAAAGATGGAGATGAAGATTACAGGAAATAACATAAAGGAGCATTAAAGGGGCTGCACACTCTTTGTCATAAAATATTCTTTCTTTTAAACAGTGAGAAAGATCAACTTTTTCAGCATTCATTTACAGGTTATTCCTTCACTGAAATTATCAATCTGGAAACCTTCAAAATTTATAGACAGTTTTCATGAGGTTGTCACTTGACCATTTACAGATATATCAGAGTAATAAATAAAATTAGTAATTTATCAATCATCTGCATGCTCAACAGTGAGACTAAAACATAGAAGCCACATATAAAAAGATAATTTATTAGATAAGTGTAATGCACACATACAGAATCCAGACAGAAATACACTATATGAAAGATACACTTTTAAGCCCTTGACATTGATTCTGAGGAATTTTGATCTGAGATTAGATCCAAAGATTGCAGTGCTGACGCTGGTCAGATTTAAGGCATCTGACTAAAAACAGTGAGATCTTCAAAGAGTTCATTGAAGTCTAAACTTGTAAGAATCTAAAACTTTGGAAATACCTGAGATTCCAACATAAATCTTCTCTAGGTATCTGACACCCCACGTACCCCAGGCCGGGCTCTGCCAACTCACCAGCCCTGTGAGCAGGGCAGGTCTCAGCTTACTCTGTGCACAGTGACTCTGTGTGCAAAGGTGGTGCTGCCACCGTCCACTCCTTGGTCCACTCCTTGGTCCACTCCTTGGTCCACTCACTGGCCAGACCTTCACAGTGACACCTTTCCTCTTGTCCCTCTGCTCACCATGACAATATCTGATTACGTGCTGAATTTAACCACACTTGATTTAATTTGTCTTGTGCAAATTATAATTAGTAAAGCTGAGTAAGAAGTTTTTTATATCACATTCAAATCCCAGGAGGACACCCTGCTATTTTTCACAGGGTACAATAAGTAGGATTTCTTTTTCTTTTTCCTCAGTGCCCATATTATGCTAGATTATACATTTATTTAGAGAAAAGGGAAGTAGTGAAGAATATTAGGGTTACCTGCATAACCTCAAAAAGAAGGATAAAAAACACTAGAAAGAGTACTTATGTCTTCAGATCTCTAGAATTCATCACAGAAACTCTAAAGAATAGGCAACATTCCTCCATGTCAAACAAAATTCCCCAATTTTGAGGTATTTTTCACTGTAAGAATAACTTTTAGAAACTATCATTGGACTACTTAAGCTGCCAGGATGATACTTAACTTCATAAAAAAAGTTAAGAATACATTTCAAGTACTAATTGCACTTTGACTGTAGAATTAAAAGACAAAAGTAGTTGAATGTGTGAGGTTAAATATAATAGAGCCCAAAAGATGACAAGAGATACAAGTCAGACAAACACACACCCAAATCGAAATCTACCGAGCTGTCTGCTTTTCTGAAAGAATACAACATATCCTATGAATAACTTCTGCCTAAAAACATCCTGTGGCTCAATGCCCTGCAGTCAAACAGTAATCTCTGTTGGACATGCAGATAATTGTTAATATAACAAAGGAATTCTGGTAATTTGTCTGCTGGTAAGGATAGTCTATTTTTTTATGAACTGTTTTTAATTTCAGGGACTTTTTTTAGTTTAGTTTTTTAGTGCAATTGATGAACTAAGGAAACCAAATGTGGCAAAAAAGAAGCATTTTTTTGTTGCAAAGAAACAAACCAAATACTTCATACAGAAATGAAAAATTGGTTTCTGAAAATTTAAATATACAAAAACACATTGATATTATTCTCTGGTTTGGTTGCCTATATCATAGACTGACTGTCATTTTAGTTAGTCAAGCTGAAAAATCCTCAAGAATGGTATTTTGATCCACAGTAAAACCTTGTATTTTATGTACGTGCATGTGTCACAAATGGCCAGGAAATAAAATCATAAGGGGACTTCTCTGGAGTTAGCAAATTTAAAAGAAACGACTACATAAGTAAAGAGATACAAATAACCATCCCCTCTATTCTTCCTCCAGTCCTCTAAGCCAAAAGCAAGGAAGACAAAGACAAACCTGAGAAACAAAAATATTTTAAATCCATTTTAACTTTGGTAAATATATTCTTCCAAAAGATTCAGAAAACTGCTAATCTTCTCATCACAGTAACTTCCTCAAAGTATAAGCAACTGCGAATGGCTTCTTTTTATAAGGCAAAATGCAAGTGATTACAAAGCAGATTTCCAGGTGGGAAAATGAGATTAATTTGTTAGCAGCTAATTAACCTCTATATCACACTATCTGATCAGTTTAATTAAAGCAGCAAAGTATGTTTATTATAATTTATTCAGCATTACTTTCTTTAGTTGATGAAAGAAGATAAACATAAAATAAATAGAATTTTTTTTTTAATTGTCTAAACTGATTGCATATTTTCTAGACTGTAAATACTACGACCAGAAGAGTACAGGAGCCTAGTTAAACAATTTGGACATAAATTTACTTTGGATTCACAATATTCTGAATTCATACATATGTAGGTGCTGGGATGTAATGAACCTCTTGCACTATCATAACTGAATATAGAAAATATGCCAGTTCTCCAACTCCCAACAAATCTGCAAAAGCCTTTGAGAAAATTATTTTCTACCAAACAACAGGCAAATATTTAGTAGAATTTGTCCCAAAAAATTTATGTGCATTTGTTACATTGCCACTGTGTTCTATCCATCATGGCCAACAAATAAAACAAATGTTTATCAATGTTGCAATCAGTTGTTACAAAATGGAATCAAATTTTAGGCACGTGACACTACAATGGAGTAAAAACTCAACAGGGTAGCTTCTTGGTGATCCATAAGAGTGGATGAAGTATGTGTATTCCAAGGCTTATCTTCACAAAAAAAATCGTATATCACAAGAAACATATCACACAAAGTAACTGTGACTAAAGTCTAAGCAAAAACACCCAGATAACATTAGCCTTTTAAGAGTCTCACTGGAACAGAAAAATACCAACATCTTTCGTATTTTCCTTAAACTGCATCAGCAGAGAGCCTTATACAGCTCTTTCTTTACTCTTTTATCCACACATAAAAACTAAAATATAGGAAGATTTTAAGGTATTTCTACAGGGTATTACAATACTGTGTAACACAGGAAAAAAAAATTCACACATAAATCGCGCAAGTTTGATCCAAACTTCAGACCGCATTTTACAACGCTGACACACCTCTCAGTAATGGTAATGATCTCTAATATATTTTTTAAAAGCACTCTTTTCTTTCCCTGTCTGAATCAATTCTTCACTGAGTTTATTCAATCACTTAAAGTGTGTCCACAAACTGCCCAAAAAACCAAAACCAATCCCTGTAGCTCATCTTACACAATTTGCATGGATATCAGGAGAAAACCCTACCAAATCTCTCCATTTCCTCCTAAATGTGAAAAGTACCTTTACAAAAGGTAATGAAGTTCAAAATATGTCAGGCCATGTTTTCTTTTCAGATTGCTTTGGCTTACCCACATCATAAATGTCTGGTATATTAACTGTTAATTGTTTTAATGGGCCTCTTATAAAGACAAATCTTTCTTAAGACTTTAATTTAAATTATTTTTCTGTATCTCTGAGAAAACAACTCTGGACAGAAGTTACCGGGCTCTAATAATTATCCCAAGCTCACCTAATTAATAAAGAACAGAAGGAATAATAATTTAATTATTCAGCTTTGGCAGCTGTTTTGTGCACGCCTTGCACTCAATCACTGCAATAAAGCAAAGCTTCCGGACCACACCTTATTTCAGAAGTAGTTCAGCTGCATGAGACAAGCCAGAAGCTGGAAAAGATTCCTTTTACTATTTGACATAAAATGATGAAGACTTTTCCAGTTAATCACTACAAGCAAAAGGCTCACATCACAAATAATTAGAACAAAATTACTTTCCTTCTTAATTATTGATGTTACACTGGTATGCTGGAAGCCATGCACAAGAGAAATAGGATTTAAGAGTTGTATCAACATCTTGCTATTATGTTTCTCATTCTCGATCTTAATAACTGCACCAAATGAAAAGGGGTTGTGTTTTCTTACATGGATCACAGCAGGGGTTTTTCACTCATCAGTTATTTAATGCTTATGCCACAGACTGCAAAGAAATACAGAGAAACGTTTGAAACCAGACTGGGGGCTGCTGGCTGTCAGTGGGATGGAGAGAACAGCAATCTTTCCTTGGGAACAGTCCTGGGCTTTAACAGCTCAGAGAAGGAATCATCTAGTTATGGATTTGCACATCCTTCTAGCTCAAAAACTGCACACTATTCAAAACATATTTTAAGTTTTATATAGATGAATCTTATTCTACACAGGGACTTATTGAAGTTCACAGCATTTTAGCATTCTCATCAGAATCTATGGTAACACGTGTAAGTTTGGGCTCTTACACTGTATTATTCACTTTCAAATTCTCGTACAAATCAGCACTTTGAAATTCATCTCTTTTTTAAAATTCAGGGTGGACAGACAGATATATCACAGAAGTGTGAAGATGTGAAGAAAGAGCCAATGGGAAATTTGCTCAAAATTTTCCAATGGGAAATTTTGAACAAGCAAAACAGCTCTCTCTTGTAAAAAAAAATGAAATTAAGGCAGGTATTTGTTAGAAAAGACAGTCAGAAAGGATCCTGCAAACCTAACCAAGAAGGCTACTGAAAAAAGAGCTTACCACTGGAAGATCATAGTGAAGAAGTGAGTATGAAGTAAATTGCAAAGTATGTATTAAACTGATTTCAGTTTGAAGAAATGCATCATTTTTTTTCCCTGAAATTTATGCTGTGTTGCTTGAGACTATTTCAGCTCAGATCTCCACAGCATCATTACACAGTATTACAGAAGCATAAACTGAGATTACAGAAAGCACAAGAGGGAGAAACTACAAGTGTTTAAAAAGGAATAATGGAAGATGGGAAACTAGGGCTCAAGAGGAAAGAAGAAGGAATGCTGCAAAAAAAGGTGAAGTGTCTTGTCAAGGACCATGCCATGTTCACACCCAGAGAAGACACAGCAGTGAAAACTGGGGAGAAAGACAGGAAACAATTGCAGCAAAGCAGTCATCCCAAACTTCTCCCATCAATGACCTCTTTGGCAGCAGCCAAAACTTCCTGGGCCTCTTTCACCTCCCTCTCCCTCCCCCTTCTCATTTTACAAAGTTCAAGTTTTAAACTTGCCAGAGATTGTTTTCTTTTGGTTTCACTTTTGGAAGTTCCCTGAACATGATGGGCTGACAACTCTTACAGCTCCAGAAAACTAAATGAGCAGAAACCATCCTAACTTAGCTACTCCTTGCCTAGAAAAGCCCTCCAAAACTATTTCAGCAGGTAATGTAATACAAATACCTCTAAACACTTGTTCAGTCATTTAACACATCATCAGCATTGTGCCAAACCCCACTATTGTGATGAGACCAGAACAGTCTGTGTGTTACTTGGACACAGTGAACTGAAAATCACAGGCATAAGAAAACCATGGATTCCTGAACACAACAAACATTAGACAACTGTTCAAATGGGCTCCAAGGGCCAGGAATTCTTTCCTGCAGTAAGACACAAAGATGCTGTTCACACTGAATAAAAAATATTCCTGGAGTTTAAAACATGAAATAGGTAAAATTTCAAAAGTATGGGCACATAGTAGTTTAACCACTTGTGTTCTCAAAGTATCTGAACCCACCAGCTTTAGTCCCTTCTAGTACTCCAAAACAAGAGACTCAGCTAAAAGTGTGTTCCTGTTCATAGACATAAAAACAAAAACACCATTAGATGATCTCTTTGAGCATATATGCATGTAGATACATGTATAAATACATGTGTAAGTATAAACACAGAGGGAAATTTATACAATTGATATGTGCATAGAAATAACTCCCACCCATTTAAGTAGGACCAGCACAATCTTAAAATTTGTCTAATTCTCAAAGTATCACCTAAATGTTGTTTATGAACACTGAGCAATAGGGAAAAGCATATCTAATATCTCAGAAATCTGTAAGCTTTAATTCATTATCTTGAAGCAATAAAGAGCACAATTTGCTCTGTTTCATATTGAAACATT
The DNA here is from genome assembly GCA_013397115.1 of Edolisoma coerulescens. Lineage (NCBI taxonomy): Eukaryota > Metazoa > Chordata > Aves > Passeriformes > Campephagidae > Edolisoma > Edolisoma coerulescens. The sequence continues at coordinate 293,467 of VWZW01006010.1, read as the reverse complement.
TAAAGCTCTTAAAAATACAGTATTGCAGAGCTCATGTACAGATAAAAGGATTTGATGAATTCTGTTTTATTTATCTTAACAGTTTCTTATCAATATAGAGATGACATGAGGAGCTGAATGAATTAAGTGCATCCTATCCTTGACAAACATACACCAGTTCTATTAGATATATAGATTTGCACTGCTCTACTCTTACTAGTACGTGTAACCACTTCAGTGAACTGTTCTCGTGTCAGCAAAACCTACTGATGTGAATCTGTAAAGAAAATCCGGTCTTGTCCGTGTCATAGTTATTTGTCATAAAAGCAGCATCCATAGTTCACAATTATGGCATAATTCATAATATAGTAAATATTTTCACAGAAATAGAGGTAAATTTTTCCTACTGCTCTTGGTCAAGTGTCTGAAGAACTTACTAAACTGATGGATTTTTCCTTCCAATTTTCAAGGGTAATTTATCTGTAACTGCTATAAATAAAACTTGTTTTCTGTTGAAAAATATTTCCTCTTGGTGGTTATTCTTGACACAGGATGCTTACTGATGTGTAACCACATGACTTTTTAGGATAGAGCATGCTTTATTCTTCAGAGAGAGTATGATGTCTGTGTTTCAAAATAAAACACAGATCAATCCTGAACACGCTCTGCTTTCATCCATATTGTGCTTGTCACAGCTGGCCCCAGGACACCTAAGCAATGCCCAGACACATTCTGTGGCACAGCATGGACCAGGAACCATTTTCAACACAACTGGCAGGTCTCTAGGAGCTAATACCCTGTCTGGTTTTCTACATGCCTCCATCATCTCAAGAGGTTTTGTATGCTCACATACTCTTATATGGCCTGATGTAATTAATGTAGACCCAAAACACAAGAGACCACGAGAGACTGGAAGTATTTGGAATTAAATCTCCTGTGTGGTGTGATCCCTGTGATAAGGAAAATAAGTGAAGTCAACTGTCAGCAGTAGAAATGCCAATCATCACTTGGGATTAATAAATATATTAATAATACTGTTTTAAAAAATTTCAGGCTTAATCCAGCTTCTGGGGTTGTTTTGCTGGTATCTCTCACCAAAAGCATCCTTCTTCGCAGCACCACAGCTTCAAGGCAAAATATCTGCAATACTGGTAAAATAAAACTGAAATGTTGTATCAGAAAGGTGGAGAAGTGCTATGGCAAGACTTCCTCTATGAGTGTTTTAGAATACTTTAGGTCTAGATGTCATTTAAACTATGATGCCCATAGAAATTTAGGAGAAATTAAACTTGCCTATTTGGAGAACATTCAGTCTGGCAGAAAACTTTTGCTGGAAGTTTTCTTTACATTTTTATGTAGAAAAAAACCTCACAGACAAAGCACAAGAAGTTTCATGAGGTGAGAACACCAGAATTTTGTGCAAGCACAGAAAAATTTCAATAGAGCCAACCTTCTTAGTTCTGCTGTACTCAAGTGTAACTCTTAAGAAATGCAAAACTGAAGTTACCCTCCTGAGAAGCAGCAATGCCCAAAGGACTAAGACAATCCTACCTGAATTAATAATTCATCAGGGATTATTCACCCATTTTTAAAAGCAAGGAACTGGTCTGGTCATTTTTATATTTATTCTCACATTTTGCAAAAAGTTACATTTCACAGTATTTCAGTGCAATATAATTTGTGACTAAAAAATGGGAAAATTAAAACAGAATGAGAGTGTGTTCTACAAACACATGAATCACAATCATAGAGCTGGCCCAGAGTTCTCAAGTCTTGCTAAATCCTAATATCCCTTCAATGAGACCTGGAGTTGTTTGTGTATTTATTTACAGAGTTCTTATTTGCTCACAGCTGATAGAAAGAATTAACTGGGAAAAAGAAAGCAAATGCTTTATAGACACATCTCTGGTCAAATCAGGTAGAATTTTTAAGCATTTCTTTACACAGTGTTAGGACATGTTAGGATATTGCTAATTTTGAAGAATTTCTCTACTCTGTGTTATGCACATCTCTTGCTTTGTGGCCAAGTCTACAGAAATATCTGACACGATTTCAACTACACATCATTGTTTGCAGGACATAAAAGACACACACTTTCACCTTTTGTTTAAATTCTAATGAGAATTACACTATACTCAGGAGATGGAAAGCTAAGAATCCCTAAATCCCTTGAGCAAAATGCAGCTCTTAATAATAGGATTGTCTTGCACTCCCAGAGCATTTGAAAGTCTATGCAAAATGAAAAACTTATTAAAATTTCTACAGTATTTCAACTGCAAAAGAGTGCAGACATCAAACATTTTCTGTTCTCATCAATTGCACAAGCCTCTTTTCTAGGAACAGGGCTTCTTGGGAGTGTAGAGGTCTACAAACTTTTAAATATGAAAACTTTCCAACTCCCCTGTTAGGTCCTTTTCTAAAGGTAATGAGTTTTGACAAAGATAAGCCAAATTTTCATCTAGTATCTTACAGGAATCCTGGGACAAAAGAAGGTAAGATACCAGGGCCTGCATGACACCTCTGATTTTGTCATTTGAAAAAAACAGAAGTGGACAGAAGAAACACACAAATATCTCTACCTCCAAAAATCCAACCCATTCATCTCAGACTTTCAGAAAAGGTCTGTTTTTAATATTAAATAATACGTGTAGAAGTTGATATCTATATATTCACAGTATTTGCTCTTTCTGGCAGGAAATATTTCAAAAATATTTGGGTTTAATTTCCTTAAAAAAAAAATCTCTAAGGTTTGCTACTATGAATGGCATTCCTTCTCTGAAGTAAGAACCAAACCTTTGTAATATTTTCTGGATTTCTCAAATTTAGAAGTCTGCCTCCATTATGAAAAGCTATATTTGAGTCTTATGCCATTGATTAACTTTTTGTCCATATTAAATTGTATCAGGTTATTTTAGTTTTAATTTTAAAAAAAAAATTCTCTCACTTCCAATTAGTAATTATTGACAGCAAAATTAATACTTTTTTTTCCAAAATATTGGCACATTTCCTAAATTCAGTGTAAAAAGGGTCAGACGAGCAACAGGAAAATGAGTTTTCCTTGGAAACTGAGGAAACTAGTCAGATCCCAGTTATACTGGAAAGGATAAATCACAGAAAAAGACATTGTTAGTTTTGAAATGAAAACATTTGACAAAAAAGCTTACAGACAAAATAAACAGCATCCTTGAAGTCCACTTCTAATTGATTTTACTGATTCACCAAAGGCAGTAAAGCAGTTAAGTCTGAATTACTTATCCCAGATTCATATGAGAAACTGAATTTGAGGGTGAAAGGTAAAATCAAAAAACCAGCTGGCTTCATCTGTGCCACAAATTCAATGAACTCCTAGAAAATGTGCACAATAGCAACCTGCAAAAGCTTTTCTTAGCATATTGTACTTCTCAATTTTAAACTGAAGAACCTACAGGGTGTTAATAAATTGAGTACAATAGTATATCTTGCTTTTAACAAGATGTTTGTTCTGAAAGCACATTAAAGCCTCATTCAAAATGAAGGTGATAATGCATACGTATGGCAGCTTAATAATAGAAATCACACCTTTCTTTTCTTTCTTATTACCTAGATCTTTCCACCTCTTTTTCAGAAGCTGCACATTTTTTAAATTAGTTGTCTGGTCAATAAGTAAAAGTGTATTAGATGTCTTTAACATATTTGATTTTTCAGATAAAATGGAATGCTTGAAAGCCCTTAATGATTGAAGGTGTTCCTTTGCTTTACTCTAAAAGCTTTTTTGGCAAGTCTCCAACCAGTGAAGCACTTCACTGCACAGATGAGATCTTTGCAATGATTTATATTATAAAGTTACACTCCTTTACTGAAGGTAAGCATATTAAGGGATGGTAAACAATCAACATCTAAAGACCAAAAGCTAGCCCTTCTATAGCTGCACATTTAAAATCCCTGCTTATATATAATCTTAATTCTGATTGTACTGCTACCACTGTCTTCCTCATCAACCTCCTATTCCTTTAAAATTCCTAAAGTGTGAAAAAAAAAGAAAAAAATCAAGGATTATAAATGTGATTAATCACACTAACACTCAGATTGATGTAATTCTCAAACAGGATCATAACAGATATATAATGGAAAAAAAGGATGGAAGAGCTCTCCTATGGCACCCTGTATTTTAGAAGAAAATCAATGATTTCTAGACTGAAAGACTCACCTGAGAGAGTCTAGGAAGTTATAAAACTCCAGGCAAAGTAGCAAGCAACAGTACTCTTGGAAAGATTTCTAATGACCCGGATTTTTTTTTAATTGCCTCCAAGATGTTTTTCTTTTATCTAACTAGTGCCTGCTAGATATTTGTAAACCACAAGGCACACTGAGACTTTTTGAAATAATAATCCAAACATCAGGGGCAGGATGTTGGGGACGGAGAAGCAAACAGTGGGATCTTGTTCCCAGGAGGGAATGTCAGACAAATTCTGCACTAATCTGGTGAGCCTTATGCCACATCTCCAAACTAGCTTCAGCATGGATGTGTTCACAGTGGATTTCTACACTAAGATGAAACTCCCCTTACTAATGATGGAGATCCTGGGAAGCTGAGATGAGTGTGTTCCAAAGGCCGTAAATACTGTATCTCCTGCCTCACTTTGACAAACACTATAGAAAACTACTGAAATGCGTGTTCCTGCAACATTCACAGTGAGCTTTCATGACTCAAAAAGGTATTAGTGATTTCATAAACTTCAAATAAGCATCAGAACAACCCTTAAACCCACCCAATTTCAGTAAATATGATTTATCCTTATTTCCTCTTCACCTCACATTCCTACTGCTCCCAGTGCACACACACACACAAAGCTTCATCCCCTGAGTAGAAAGATGTCCAAGTGCAATCACTGGCAGAAAAAAATGTTATTTCATTCCTTCCAGTGAGATAGGGCACATTTAATTCAAATTATATACAAATGAAGGCTATAGGTCACAGAAGAAGTGGCACACAGCCCTTCAGAGAACAAAATATTATCCTCCCTAAAACCTTGACCATCAGTCAATTTTAATCTGTCAATTTAAATCGATCACTTGGATGTTTTTTTCAAGTCGGAGAGGCTTTAGAAGTGTGAGGGTATATCCGAAATGAATCAAAATTAACGGAAGATTTATTTTACTGAGTTTTGGATCAAAGCATTGTGTGAACACACAGACAGCTTTGACACTTTGCCTGTGTTTAGTGTTATTATAACTTTCACAAAATTATAAAGTATATGTGACTTACTAGGAAAGGATCCTACACCTACTTTGCACCTGTGAGGAGCAGTTCCCTGTGCCACAGGTCTGGTGTTAAATCTCAACTGTATCATTTCTCACAGATGCTCTTTGCACAAAAGAGGATTATCAGAGGTACAAGCCATGAGAAAGTTGTATCCTCTCTCTGAAGACATGAGAGAAAAAGGATTCTAGTTTGTTTTCTTCAGAGAGTTTTCCTTCTTTCAAGAGACAAAACATATGTAGTTAACTGCTTCTTTATAGTGAAACTGTGCCAAAGCTGAATGTTTCACGGTTTGTTCGTTTGTTTGTTTGTTTTCCAGCTGAGGCTTTTAAGGTACAGTGTCTTAGCATTGTTGTAAGATCCACAATAAATTACAGACAGTCCTGAAAATCTTCAAACTGCAAGATACAACAGAGACACCTACTACTGCTCTGCTCTTGCAGGTCACTGCTTGGATCAACTCTGGTGATAGGATACTTGTTTCATCTTAGTTATCCTTTTCATCTTCTGTTTCTTTACTGAGCAACTTTTCACTACAGTTTTATGCAGCCAAAATTTCTACTAGAAAAAAATTTCAAAGTATTACTCCCATGTCCTTTTGTCATTATTTTTAAGCCCAGGTGGTACATGAACACCAGCCTACATATTATCATCAGAGCAAATGCTGTCTCAAAATTACCAAGACATAGAAAAACATCATTTACACAGAAGAATAAACCACTGGTTAAAAGATAAAGCATATTGAAAGAATTTTTCATGTGGCATTTTTATGTGATAATTAATTCTTAAAAGCCTGAGTTTCAGTCTCCTCATAAATAAGTGGATGTTAATAGGCCATCCATACAGACTCCCCTTTTAAAATACCAATGAAATATCCCTTATGTTTATACATGTGTAAGTACAATTAATATAGCAACCCAACTGGAAACAAAATTGCTTTAGTTAACCAACCATTGCAAGGCAATCAAGTGTGGTATCAAATGTAATTGTAGACGATTCATTTGGGGAATAACAGCAATTACTTCATACAGAATTCTCCCTTCCTTCTTTCAGTTTGCATACATTTTTTTCACAAGTCTCTATGTCAGAAAAATAATTGGACCATCACAAGTGTCAAAACCATCCCCCTTTCAATTTGTAGTGTACAAGAAATTTCAAACTGACAAGGCTGCTTCATTCAGATATATTGGTTTGTACCTCTGAGTTGTAACTGCTTTAATCTAAAACATTCAAGAAGGCTTAATTCCTCCAGCTGTACAGGCAGCTGGGGAATTGGGCAGTACCAATGGAGTAGGAAACAGAGAATGGGATTTCTTTATTTGCCTGAACCTAAGCACTTTTGATTTGCCTTTATTAACTTCACAAATATTCTCTTAAGACCTAAATGTTTTCTAACAGGTAACTATTATTTTTGGGCCATAGAAGTAAATTGCAGTTCATCTATTTTAACCAACTTTGAGCTTCATCAGGAAACAACACACACACATGACAATCCAATATTTCTTTTTTTCTCTTTTTTTTTCCCTTTTTGACTTAGAAGACATTTGGTATTCCTAATTATTACTCTTAATTAATATTGCTTTGAATAACTTTAGTAAATTAATTAGTAATTTCCAAAATTATTTTGATGTTTAATAATCAGTGAAAAATACCCATATCCATTATGATCTTTTTTTTCTGTCACTTAGCTAAAAACTAATGGTAAATGTGTAAGATACATGCTCTTAACTCATTTTAGATTTTCAAAATGTCCAGTACACATCTGGATAACTGAGTTACATGATAGGTGAGCAACGGGCTCACAGGTCAGGCACAAAGGGTTATAGTGAATGGGGGAACATCAGGCTGGTGACCTGTCACTGGTGGGGTTCCACAGGGCTCCATCCTCAGGCTGGCTCTCTTCAACATCTTCTTAAATGATTTGGATGCAGGACTCAAAGGAATACTAAGGAAGTTTGCTGATGACACTAAACTGGGAAGGAACTGTCAACTCCCCCAGACAGGTCCTGCAGAGAGACCTCGACACACTGGAGAGATGGACAACCATCAACCTGATCATGTTTAATAAGGGCAAGTGCCGGATTCTGCACCTGGGATGGGGCAACCCTGGATGTGTTGTAGCGTGGGAAATGAGAGGCTGGACAGCAGCTGCAGAAAGGGACCTGGGGGTCCTGGTTGATGGCAAGTTGAACATGAGCCAGCAGTGCCCTGGCAGCTAGGAGGGCCAACCCTGTCCTCAGGTGCATCAGGCACAGCATCGCCAGCCAGGCAAGGGAGGATTGTCCGGCTCTGCTCTGCACTGGGGCAGCCTCACCTCGAGTGCTGGGGGCAGTTTTGGACACCACAATATAAAAAAGATATTCAACTATTAGAGAATGTCCAAAGTATGGCCAGGGGAATCCTTATAAGGAGCAGCTGAGGTCACTTGTTTTGTTTAGCATGGAGAAAAAGAGTCTGAGGGGAGACCACAGTGTGGTCTTCAACAACATCACGAGGGGCAGCAGAGGGTCAGGTACCGATCTCTTCACTTTCGTGACCAGTGACAGGACCCAAGGAAACAGCCTGAAGCTGAACTGGGGCAGGTCTAGGTTGGATATCAGGAACAGGTTTTTCCCCTAGAGGGTGGCTGGGGGCTGGAACAGGCTCCCTAAGAAAGTGGTCACAGCACCAAGCCTGGCAGAGTTCAAGAAGTGTTTGGACAGTGCTCTCAGGCACATGGTGTGATTCTTGGGGTGTCCTGTGCAGGGCCAGGAGTTGGACTTGATGATCCTGATGGGTCCCTTCAAACTCAGCATAGTCTATGATTCCATGAAACTGAAAGAAGGTAGGTTTAGATTAGGCATTGGGAAGAAATTCTTTCCTGTGAAGGTGGTGAAGCACTGCCACAGGTTTCCCAGAGAAGTTCCCTGGATGTGTTCGAGGCCAGGTTAAATTGCTCAAGGTCTGAGCAATCTGGTCTAGTGGAAGATGTCCCTGTCCACTTCAGGGGGGTCAGAACAAGACGAGCTTTAAGATCCCTTCTAACCCAAACCATGTTGTGATTCTGTGACTTATAAAAGACTCAAAATTTAAGTTTCTTGTTTAGTTTTTCATTGTTTGGTCTGCTTGAAGTAGTTGGAATTTAATATATTATAGTACTTAGAGCACTAGAAGAAAATATACTCTCATTCAATTAGAAATAGTACAGAAAAGGGATTTTAGTAGATGTGGATTTGTATGTCTGTAAATAGTTTAGTCTTCTAACTATTTTTCTAAAGAACAAGCAAATGTTGTTCTTTAGACAATTTGGACAGACTTTACACTAAATCATTAGGTGAAATTAAAAAAAAAAAAAATCTGTGCAAGTAAATATGTGGTTTTTTCCCTGTACTAGCTTATTTCAAAAGACCGTATCTAAGATGCTGAATTTTTATTATACTGTGACATTAACCTGAAAATAAAATCTTTAATGCTTGCACGTTTCTTTTGCTGTGAACTGTGCAAAACCCACTCATATTTAAAATAGGGTGTTAGAACAGGCACCCTGGCAGTCTTTTGACTGACACATCCCTTGTAGCTCCGTACAGACCTTGGTCTCACAGTCAGCCTTCTTTGCCCTTCCTTTTTTGCAAATGTTCCACTCAGGTCAGCCCCTGTACACTTGCCCAGAAGGAATGCTCATGATATTTTCTCCTTAAAACTCCATACGCTATTACTCGGCTGCAATCTGACTGTCAAGGACAGTGCTGATCACAAGCTCATTAGGAACAGAAATAGCTTGTCCCATGAGCTTCTTTCTACAGTGACTCATGTGCAATGCTGCTGGAAGGGCTTTCATCACCCAAAACCAAATCCTGGATGAGAAATGAACCTCACGCAGCATGATGTAGACCATTCATAATGCTATCAGAAGTACTTTAAGAACCCTCAGCTGCAGAAAGTTTTATGCTCTATCTTCTATTTTCCATCACAGCCATTAGGAGAATGAATCTTCCAGTGAAAATTAAGTTTATCAGAAAATCTGTGTGTAAACTAATTTGAGCAGGCATTTTCTAAAAAGTAGGCCAGGAGAGAAGAAAGATTACTTCTGGCAAAAATGGAACAAATTGAATTATAAGAGGCTTAATACATTTATTTGAAATTTAATTGCATAACCTAATGTCAAGGTTATTACATGGTGCACACTGTTCTGATCCAAATTCAAAACAGTAAAGTATAATCTCAGTTTGCAGTTACTTTATTATAAATCCAACTGCATTTTTTTTCAGTAGTGACCGTAGTCTTTGCCTGAACCACAACATTAATATAAAATCACATTTCCAAATTATTTTGAGATGTCTCCGTGGCAATGAATTCAGATAAAACCTGAAGCCTCTGTAGTATGACTGACTTCTACCATGAAAAAAAGGGTAAAAAGAAAAACAAAAGCTGAGGCGGTGTTGACATGATGCCAGAATGTACTGCAGAAGCAAAATGATTAGGATGAGATTCTGACTGTATTCACACAGTTCTGCACTGAGTCCATCAAGCCTGCAGGTTTTGTTTTCTATTCATAAGAGAGACAGATTAGCAGAAAAGGTCGCTGCATCATTCTTGTTACAGCACCTCCATGGAATATGCATCCTGTGTTTTACCGTGTATTAGAAGCTGTGCCTGTGCAGAGAGCACACTTAAAAGCATTCAGGCTGTGTCCAGACTCTGTACTCCTGAAGCCAGTCACTCCTATCTGAATTACATGGCCTGACCTTACGAGCTTTTTTGTCTGTTTCCAGATCTCCAAGTGCCTGGGTAACACTGGATCAGAATGAATATTTGTGCTGGTTTTGACTGAGTTAGAATTAATTGTCTTCATTGCAGCTAGCATGGGCTATGCTTTGGACTTGTGCTGGAAACAAATGTTGTTCATTCTGGTGTGGTTTTTTTTTATTGATGAGTAGTACTTTTGCACAGCCAAGGCCTTTTCTGCTTCTCACACTGCCCCTCCAGTGAGGAGCTGGGGGTGCACAGCTGACCCCCACTGACCCAAGGGATATTCCATACCATACGGCACCGTGCTCAGCATATAATGCTGGGGGAAGAACTAGGACAGGGGCAGAGTTTGGAAGTGATGATGTTTGTCTTCACAAGTCATCATTAAGGGCAAAGGAGCTCTGCTTTCCTGGGGATGGATGAACACCTGCCTGCCCATGGGATGTGCTGAAGGAATTCCTTGTTTTGCTTTGCTTCTGCATGCAATTTTTGCTTTACTCATGAAACTGTCTTTATCTCAACCCATGAGTTTTCTCATTTTTACTCTTGCAATTCTGTCCCCCATCCCGATTCAGGGGGAGTGAGAAGGTGCCTGTGCAGGGCTTACTTGTCAGCTGGGGTTAAACCACGACAACGTTCTTAGAAAACCATTGTGCATTTAACTGTGTGCCACTGTGATTCTCATGGATGTGCAAACACAGGCTAGGTTTGTAGCAGCACCATGTTAAAGTACCATCTGCTTTTATTTCTCAAGCAACATGGAAAAAAGGCATAATAAATAACTTTGACACTTAGCAGGGAACTACGGCCTAAAATTGAGAGGCTTATAACCATCCAGCACAATACTAATTTGGCCAGATTGGTAATAAAAATCAATATTGTACATCTTAAAATCATGTCACTTATTTAAGATAATTAAATTAAGATAATTTAATGTTTGACCACACTAGGGCCTCTTTCAGCAGTACTAGAACACTGAAAGAAGAGATGTAGTTATTAAAATATGGAAAGGTATTCTTAAAAATAGCCTATGACTCCAAAATCATGAAGATAACCAAATCTTTCTGTATTAAGTTATTTCCTGTTTTTATTTTTTTCCTTCACATAAGGAAAAGACAACTTGTAAAAATCTTTTCTATGATTCTGTTTCACTGTTTGGAATAAGCACGCTTTTAACTGATAGAAACCATCACGCAGATGTCTTCTCTGTAATCATTCCCTGTCTGTCAAAACAAAGAGATGTCTTGTGTACAACTCAGAGCTACATCCCTGGGTCTGTGAAGCTCCATATGAGCTCCTGAAGGGAAAAGTTCACTTTATTCTCTAGACACTCAGGCTGAGATTCTGTTTACTGAATGAAATAAAATGCCTATTCACAGTCAGTAACCCCTTCTGTAGTAGATATATAAACAACATATTTGTAAGACTACAGTTAACATTTCAAAGAGGAAAAATCAAAGAGGGTTAAAAGGAGAAAAAACAAAGCTTACCCCAAACTCATCCCTCCACTGATGTGATGCTTGGTACTTCTCTGCTTCTTTAGCAAGGCGCTGAAGAACAAAGAGAGAGAGGACATGAATTTTAGTCTTTATTAATTCTTCACATAGATAAGTCTTTCTCTTTTACTTTTCTCATATACATGTTTTCTATCTCTAAATTTTATATATCTATACTTTTTTTTGCATTTATATGAAAATTATGTATATGAAAATTATGTATATTTGAGTAAAGGTGAACCATCTCATCTAAAAAAATGCTATTTTCTGTATTATTTGATATTTAAGTACTGTAATGCATTAGATAACCTTCACTCCAATATAATTTAAGAAGCTCTAGTTAAGTTCAAAATCCATCAAAATCCTGCTGAAAATACTTTGTCCTTACACAAACTACCTTGTCTTATGTGCATTAATTTAATCTACCATCCAGTAACAAGTACATATTAGAATATTAAAGCACCATGTTATGGACATTTATTTCTCCATTATACCATTTAGCTTCAATTATATAAAACCTCTGACAGTCCTGTGATTGTTAGGGACACATAAAAAGTCAGTAATTTGGGACTAGCTGGAGTCTGATCTCATGGATTGAATTAGCAGCTGGAGAGTAGCAGGCATGTTCCTAGAGGACATTTTCCCCATACTTAATACTTTGAATAAAATCCAGACTTTTCACTCAGCCCCACAGGAAGAAAAGCATAGTGTACAGGAATTTGCTCTTTCAAATCAATCTCTTGTACAGATACATCCATTAGATTGGATGATGTGTTCCTCCTCATACAAAAATGCAGTCTTTGAAAAAAGGCTGTTTGGACACAATTCTTAGAAGTTTACTACAATTTTGCATATAGAAGTTGCCAAGGTAATGCATGTTCTCCAGTTAAGCTGCAAACGGATCCCCCATCCCTGGAGGCAAGCACCCATCCCTAAAGCAAGCCAGCTCACTCTGAAGAAGAAGCTACCTGATGTGAATGTATTTCATGTGGACTCAGCCATGTCCTAATTGTTGAGTGACTTACTTTTAGAACTCTATTATTTTACAGCCCAATAAAAAATTTAGCAACTGTTTTTAGGGAGTCATGTTCCCTTTCTAACAGACACAGCCTGACTATGTCCACCAGATAAGTAGGGATGAAAATGCTTACTGTGTAACAATAAGTCTGATGACTCTTTAAATATTCAGACCAACCCCTACACAAAATGAACTAGTGTCTAAGTCACATTTTCAGTTAAGTCACGTTATCAGTTCTTGCTAACAACCAAAAGGAATATGTCCAGAAAGTCCACATAAGCTGGAATTGCAGACATGGTGCTGTCAGAACATCACCTCAGACCTGTCCCAGATTGCAGGCGCCCGTGCTACCTCATCCCGAGGGGAACCCCTCTCCCCACTCTAACAGCTACCAGGATGATTGATACATTTCACACGTCAGAACTTAGGATCTTTTCCTTATTTTTAGGTTTGAAATCATTCTTTAAAACCAGAAAAAATCTCAACAAACCTGTGTGCTCTACTGCCACAAAATGTGTCCCCACTCAATTGTTTTATTGTCAATTCAAATGATTCTTGGCTGACAGAAACATACCAGCACCTTACAGGCATTGTCTGCTGGAGGTACCTCAACAGTAACCAAGTACTTAACCAAAGAAAATTATGATATCATTTCATGCATTATATTGGGAAAAAGCAAAGTCCAACTCTCTCTTGACCGCACTGGACAAATATCTACAGTATTTTCATTTTTTTGGTAATATACTAGAACAACTTTGTCCATCTAATTTATTCACTCAATCTAGCCTTTTCCGCATCTAAATTTGTATATCCCCTGATAAATTCAAGCTGATTAAGTCATATTTCACCAGATTGTAGCAAAGTAAGATATAACACTTACTACACATGTAAATAGCTGCAGTTAACACTGCCCTCAGATTTCCTTCACACTCTGCTCCATTGCCTTAAGGTACTCTGAGAACCACAAAAGACAGCAGAACCCAAATGCACAGACTGATGGATGGATTATGGAGAGAAATATATATTCATCGTCCACACTACTAAGAATTTTCCATGGAAAGAACTGCGGCCATGCTTGAAATTCCTCAGGTCTGCTGGTAGATTTTTTTAGCTAATCTGCATTATCAAGTGAAAATGCTTAAAGCA